>VDFB02075321.1:414170563-414273744 GCA_007258455.2 Sequoia sempervirens | reverse complement strand
AAATCCTTCTTATAGAAAAAGGAGCAAACAAGCATCGGGCCATAAAGGATACGTGTCACTAGCCAATTGGACCGCCTTGTGATATTCCAAAAAGTAACGGCCTAAAAGATCCCACCCAAGGCGTAAGATAAACACTAGGGTTTTACATGAAGACAAAGGTAAAACCCCAACCTTAGGATTTTCCCAAACACCATAAATGACCAAAGACATAAGGAAAGATAAAAATGGAACACAAAGAGAAAATTTTGAAGTTCCATCACAAGAAAAGGTCTCCTCCTTTCTCGGTAGTGATAACCTCCTCCACACAAAAACCTTAAAAATTATGAATAGAGGAATATAATCTTTGAAGAACTCAAAGTTGATTCTCTCCTATTTGATGCAATTAGTCATTTTATCCTTACAAACATTTATAGTGATTACTAGAGGCACATAGACCAATTCTTCATAATAGAAGAATTTGATTATACTTTTCCAATGATGGAATTATGACAAAACCTTAGGTTAAATGAATAATTCCTAGCTAAGTTCTTTAAATCATGTCCAACCGTATCAGAGAAGATCACTCCTATGTGTACCTGGATACCATGGAGAAAGGCTCTTTGGGCTCTTTCATCAATCATCCTACCTTAAAACATACCAAAAGTCTCCTAGCAATTAGACATAGGAAGATTTAAGATGACTTAAAAAAAAATTGCCAAAGCATAAAATTATGATGACTTTACCAGGCCTAGTACACACTCCCTCCCCGTTAACCACTTAGAAATATGGAAATTAAATGTAAATTTGCTTCTATTTTTAGTCATGTAGGTGTCCAATAAACCACTTGGTTGTGTTTCCCTTCAAGTTTATTTACTTGAATGAAGAGAAAAAGTCCTTTGATTACAATTAGAGAATACATTTGAGGCCTTGGTTGTGTAACTGGTGGACCATTGTCACATTTAACACTTGTTACAAAGTTTGGGAGTTAAAACGCAGATTTGATTTGTGAATGACACATTTGGATGGTAGTAACAATAACTTGCAATCTATCAAGACTTGATTACCTTATAACTTGTGAAATTCTAGTGATGAAATGATAGATTAATCATAATGTCACCTTAGGATCACATCACCATGAAAGAACTTCATCCAACATCTTTATGAGTGCAGGTACCACCAAACAGGTATTTGTCAGATCTATCTTCCTCGAGCAAGGGGAATTTAGGAAGAGAAGAGGAAAGTGAGATATGTAGTATGTCTAAAAGAGGGAGATCAACTAGAGGTCAAAATATTAGAAGAAAGTTCTGTAAACACATGGAATTTTTTCTTGCTGATGGGGGGTCATGTTCTTATGATGATGAGAGCATAGGTGATGTCGAGGTGCCCTTGAGGTACAAACATCTACGGAAACAATGGGTACCTAAGGAACTTCCTCCAATAAACACTAATTTTTGTGTCAATGAGAGGATATATTGCATAGCACCATCATCATTACATGGTTTGGGCCTATTTTGCATGGACAACATAAAGGTTTGTTATGAAAAAGTTACTGAATTGATGGAGTATGTCAGACTCTATTAAAGTTACAAAGATTGGATGCAACTAGTTTGATATACACGAAGTATGCATAGGTATGCACTGTCAGCAAATTATATACAGCTAAAAGATAAGGATCAAAATAAAGGAGTGGCTATGTACATTGACGGAAGGCCAAAAGCATTAGGGAATATTGTAGGGTTTATAAACAGTACAAGACTTGGGTGAACAAATAAGAAACCCAATTGAATATTCAAGGCGTGCGAGGAAAACCGTGTATTCGTATGTGCGATAAAATCAATAACTACAGGGGAAGAGTTGCTAATTGATTAAAATTTGAATCACTTAGTTACAAACACAGTTACTATGGGGGTGGTACGTACTATGTACCATTTTACCCAACCTCCAATTAATGACTCCAATATACCAATTTATTCTTATGTTTTTTTCGTAAGTCTATTGGTTTCATTTCGGTAATGTTTTTTATATTTAATTTTTGTCATAGTGGGACATTGATCGTATAGAGAAGGCTCCATCCCAGAGCACAGATCGCGATGTATCTTTAGGCACTTCTACCCGACAGGTTTACCTCATTGTAATTGTACAAATTAGATACGAGAAAAATGTTTTATTATTATGTTGTTTTCATAAGTTTATTGGGTTAATTTTGATAATGTTTTTAATATTCTTGTTGCATTCGATTGATCGGGGAAAGGCACCGGCAGTAGACGAGAGCATCCATAGGGAGGTGTAGTCAATATTATGTGATGATGACATCGCTTATTCAACAAACTGTCTCAATATGATAAGGAAGACCCAAAAAAATTGCAATGAAGAAATCCTTAAGTTGTTATTCATAATGCCTCAAATAGATGAGATAAGAGAGGGTTAAAATATAGACTGAGAGATCACAAAACTTGCAAGTAAGCTGCCATGAGGTCTTTAATTATAACATAAGTTCATTCATGGTTTTATATTTTATACTCTTTTATGTCATGAACTAAAATATGTGTTGTTTTTATAGGATTTTTTGCATCCTCATGATGCTCTTGGCCATGATTAGGGTATTGCAAGTGTTGCCCGAGGAGTAGGGGTTGGTACAAGTGTCCATCCTAAACTTCCTGCGCATACATCACATCATTTGACCCCATCATTCGTGCCTATATTGTTGTCTGAAATTTTGGCAACACATACCATGTAGGCATTCGTTAGTGCACCCTTTGGCCATGAACACATGCCAGAACATACGTCAAGACATGTACCTGGGGATGTAGAGGCCACTAGTATTGGTGATATTTTAGAAGCATTTCCTGGATCTTCCCGTATTACTAGTACGGGAACATTTCTGGTCACATTTGTGGTGACCGAGGATTTCGTTCCCATAAAGATAGAGAAGGTCCCATTTACTTTAAATTTTTTTAATTATTATTATATATAATCCAATTGAAATTTACTTATTGATCGCTCTTTTTAGACTATTGATCCCATGATCAATTTGGAGGAAATGATGTTTTTTATAAACATCTAAGTGATATTACATTGGAGTCTTTGGGCCCACCATATGTACATGGTGGAATGCCCAAAATCAAGATATAAAAGATGAGCTCATTAACCATTTAGTTGTGCTCTTCGGTGATAAAACATTCAACCGAACCAAGGTCCTTAAGAAAGCTGGTACCTATCTAAAGTATGTGAGGGACCTATATAGGTCACATTTAGAGAAGAACAAAAATTACGAGCATCCCCCCATGATTCCGAAGAGGGAGTGGGAGGACCTGGTGTCAGATGGAAAAGAGAAGGCTAAAAAGAAAAAAGGAAAGACACCACCAGGCCAATGAAGGTATGTGATACTATCAACAATGTAATTATATACTGATTACTCTTTCTTTTTACATAATCTAATGTATTTCAAAATTTTCATAGGCTACCCGACACATCGAAGGAAACAAAGGAAAGACTAGAAAAACACGAGCAACACAAACTTGGCTTTGGTGGTTATATGAAATTAGCCGCACGAATTGTAAGTATCAATAAATGAAATATTGTATCCAAATAATAAATTGAAAACAATTTTGGTTTTATCACACCATAGAAGCAAAATTCATGATCTTATGCAAAAATGTAGGGCTCTAAATTCAATAGAGTTCCCACAGAAGAGGACCTGAAGATTTCCTTCCAGCAAGGCTATGGAGCTGTGGCTGAACACCTAAGAGTATTGACTGGGAAAACACAATCTTCCACTGCATCTGACACATAGGTAAATAAACTCAATAAAGTTTATTTAAAATTGAATAGTTGTGCAATCTATTCAATATTAATTTCCACCATAAAGTAATTAAATGCCTATTTGTTTTGAACATTCAAGCAATGATAATACTACACATGACATTGGAATGCAGCCTGGTGAGGGTGGAGCACAACCTGCAGATGAAGGTCATGGTGTGCATCCAAGTACTTTAGAGCATGTAGAGCATGATCAACATGTTGAGCATGATCAAACTAGATAAGATCAAGAACATGATGTGGCCCCATCAGGTAAAGAGGACCACTCTAAAGTTCTTTTAAACATATTTAATTGCAATTGGTGTATTAATTAATGTAACCTTTCATGTTTCAACTTTAGAGCATGTAGAGCATGATCAATGTTGAGCATGATCAGGCTAGAGAAGATCAGGAACATGATGTGGCCCCATCAGGTAAAGAGGGCCACTCTCATGTTCTTTTAAACATATTTAATTTCAATTGGTGTATTAATTAATGTAACCTTTCGTGTTTCAACTTCAGATCAGGATTTAGAGGGTGTTCAACATGTTGAGCATGAGTCTATAACAGAAGTTTAGGAACATGATGTGGACCCATCAGGTAAAGAGAACCACTCTAATGTTCTTTTAATTAATGAAATACTTGTAAGAATAATAAAAAAACATATTAGTTTAACATTTCTTTGTTATTACAACAGACCCCCCTTGCAGCGGCGTCCATGTTGTGAGCAGACGACTAGGCGTACATTAAGATCACAAATAGAGGGCAGAACAACTAAAGGGGGGACAGATGATTTAGAAAATGATACTCCACTTCAAATTTTTTTAGCTTTAAAAAAGAAACAAAAAAAAAGTGATTGTAATCATATCATGACAACCATATTTTTGATAATATGTAAAAACTAAAAGAATGAATATTATATGTTAATGTATGAATGTGAATATGTTAATTAATGAATGTTATATGTTAATGAATGAATGATTAATGTTATATGACTGGGTATGGGGAATTGAGAGTGATGTGAGGGGGTGGCGGGGGAGGGGCCAAATGAGCTTCCATTGTCATGTGGTTGGCCCTGCTAAGTAGAGAATATTAAACTATTCTCAAAACAAAGAGAAGCTCAATAAGGTAATGCACTTTTCAATATAAGAAATGCATTGTTTGAAGCATCAAACCAATATGCAAAGACGAAAGAACGTACTAAATTTTCACTATGGTGGCAGAAAAATGATTCTTTACACCTTGAATCCATGCTCTGCATCATAATTTGAAGTTGTTCCCATTCCAATGTTCTGAGTTTAGTTTGTTTGTATGGCTTTGTATGAGTACCACATTGTGTTGTGTGTGGATTTGGTTTCAAATCTCTATTTCTTCTATTTTTAGTGGTGACATAACTCTAAAATTTGACTTTTGTGCATAACATATTAGTGGAAAAATTGATAGCTCTGAAGGTTTTAGAGGCTCGATTGAGATAGATACATGGATATTTGGCTCTTTTTGTTGATGGGAGGGGCCAAATGAGCTTCCATCGTCACGTGGTTGGCCCTGTTAAGTAGAGAATATTAAACTATTCTCAAAACAAAGAGAAGCTCAATAAGGTAATGCACTTTTCAATATAATAAATGCATCGTTTGAAGCATCAAACCAATATGCAAAGATGAAAGAAAGTGCTAGAATTTTCACTATGGTGGCAGAAAAAATGATTCTTGGTACCTTGAATCCATGCTCGTGATCATAATTCTAGTTGTTCACATTCCAATGTTCTGAATTTAGTTTGTTTGTATGGATTTGTATGAATACCACATTGTGTTGTGTGTGGATTTGGTTTCAAAGCTCTGTTTCTTATGTTTTTAGTGGTGACATAACTCTAAAATTTGACTTTTGTGCATAACAGGTTAGTGGAAAAATTGACAGCTCTGAAGGGTTTAGAGGCTCGATTGAGATAGATACATGGATATTTGGATCTTTTTGTTGATGGGAGGATTCAACTTAACCATGAAATTTTGTACCATCTACAGGTATGCAAAATTTTCTCTACTTACATTCATTCTTGATCATAAATTTTGTAAATGATATTAATGCTTCAAACTTAAGATTCGTTTCATTGTTATAATGATCAAAATGTTATAATTTTCCTTATATTCAAGCATTGTCTTTCCCCCTACCCTTTGCTCTCTCCCCCCTCCCTTTAAGAATTTTCTTTGTCATAAAAGATTCACATTTCTATCTCATTTACACAAATTTATCTTAAGCGCTAGTAGTGAATAAAGATATGTAAAAGATGATGGATTATGTCTAAACAACAACTTTCCATCTTATAGCTAATTAAATCCTTAATATTTGAATATTTTAGAGCTCAAATAATTCTTGTATATGCATGTGTAGCAATAAGGGAGCCTATGTGAAGATTGAAATTTAAAACATCACTTTTGTATTTTTCCTTAGGCAGTGAAATGATATTTTGAGTAATACAAACCTACACACACATTGATATTTTTTGGCATTGCATTGAGGAATTTTTTTCTCTTATACCTACCCTCAACTAGACATGGAGGTATATAATATTGGTTTCTGGTTTTTTTTTGTAAGTAGTTAATTTCACTGAGGAAGACTAAAATATTCTTAATGTCCTATCAGGTGTGAAAGCATATGAATCACTTGTTGAAGGCACCATTTTGTATTCATCCAAAAATTGGTTTGTTCTTTTTTTTGTTTTGTTTCTTGCATGTGTTTTTTTTAGGCTCTAGAGATGTAGCTTGGCTCTTTCCTTTGCACTTTTCATCTATTTTGATGATTACATTAGATTGTCCTCATAATTTTTCATGTAGATCTATTTGTAACCTTATTTTCTACCAATCAATTTGCAAACCAGTCACATATTAAGGACCATTTCACTAACTTTTAGTCATCCATTACTTCATATGTTGCGGGTTGTGTCTGTGTGCCAATAAATCCTGATGATTGCGAGAACTTTAATCCTACAAGTGTACCCAATCTTTCTCAAGTAAAAGTCTTACCTTATTTTATAGTACTTTAAATGGTTAATTGAAGGTACTTCTTTAAATCTGAGATAGTTAAACCCTGGATTAAAATATGGTATTAGATCGGTAGTATAATGATAAAACTGAGGTCCATTGAACACAAATTACGAACATAATTTACTAGACTATGAATAGTGTTACAATTATAATTATTTCTCCTTTACCTACCTCTGCATTACTGAAAAAGATAGCAGATATTGGAAGTTCATTACATGTCTCATGTATGTGTTAGTACTTTAATTTTGTTTAAGTTGTTCAAGGGCTTGATTAGGTCAAGAATATGTTCTACAAGCTCTGTTCTCTTGACACTGCTCAACATTTTCCCTACACATTTTCTCTTCAATCCAGACGTTTCTTAACTCCTTCCCTTGTTAGCCCTTGGTTGTTCTCAAGTGTAATGCTTTTTCTATGCATCTTGCAGTTTGTATGTATGATCAGTCATCTCTTATGAAGAATGGATAACCTTTCATGGAATTGATGTTGTGATTAGACATTTTCCATTGTGAGAATAATCATTTAATTTGTATGGAAGTAAGTCTTTTTCATATTATTGAATTAGTATTGTAAACTTGTCTTTGTAGGATTCTCTAGGGGGAACAATAGAATTGTGATGATAGGTAGAGTTGTAGAACACCATAAATCATTTGGAATTATCAATATATTTCTTATAGAATACTCTGTGCAAGTAAAATGGAATGTGCAATGACAATTGGTCTTGAATTTAAATTTGAATATAAGTACATTATACACAAGAAGATGGTATCTATTATATGATTTAAAGAACCCCAAAATAAGAAAATTAATAGGTTCCATCTGTTTACTTGCTCTTAGACACTTGTTTAATCAATGGGACCCTCAGAATGTCTTGCTGATAACCCGCAGTGTTCAAAACTCTCGAAGAGGTTAGATTGGTGTGACACTGGATCTGTCTTGTCGATGAAAGTCATTGGCAAGACATGGACTATTGGAGTGAGTTTTCTATCTTGTGTCGATGATTGATCTCTCACCGATGGGTTGGCTTCGGTGGTCATCTCCAAGAGTCTCCGTGACGACATGGTGTAGGTCTATTTAAAACTCTTGAAGAGGTCAGATCGATGTGACATTGGATCTGTCTTGCTGACGTAAGTCATCGGCAAGACATGGACTATTGGAGTGAGTTTTCTATCCTGTGTTGATGATTGATCTCTCACTGATGGGTTGGCTTCGGTGGTCATCGCCAAGAGTCTCCACGATGACATGGTGTAGGTCTATTTAAAACTCCTGAAAAGGTCAGATCAGTGTGACATTGGATTTGTCTTTCCGACGAAAGTCATTGACAATACATGGACTATCAGAGTGAGTTTTCTATCTTATGTCGATGATTGATCTCTCACCGATGGGTTGGATTCGGTGGTCATCGCCAAGAGTCTCCCTGATGGTACATTTCAAAGAATATTTTTGAAAAAAAAATTGCATTGTTTTGTCGCAATTTCAACGAAGGCAACTGATGAATCACCGAAAAGGTCCAATGAAGTTGCTATAGCTGCGATGAAGGCTTCATCATAACTCCTTTCCCATTTCATCAAAATGGCAACAAACTTCTGGTGCTGTTTTGATGCTTCGAAAGAGCCATTACAATTGCATTTTGGTTGTAATTCATCAGAGGATACACAAAGTTTTTTTCAATATTCTGATGAACATCTGAGTCACTTTATGATGCTGACGACCGATGAATCTATGCCATTATTTTGACATTTAATTCGTCATCATAATTTTGACGAAAAAATTGGCGACAATTTTTTTTCGTCAATTCGTTAATTGTCTGACAAATGTTTGTCGAATGACCAACAAACGTTTTCTGGAAAATGGAGTCAAATTCAGTAGTGGCAGATAAACTTTGACCACTGAGATACACATTTGAATGTAAATCATGATATAAATGGGCAGGCATACACATGCCCCAAGTAAATTTGGTGCCATGAACAACAATACTCTCTAAAACTCGGCCCCAACCAACTGAGAATCTCTTAGGCCTACGATCAGGACTAAGGAATCCTCCGATGAAACCAACAAGTACTGTAGGAAAAGTGGCGTATGCATCAAACATCTCACACCATGGAATCCACTCTCTAGCAATATGATTATCCTAAAACACTCTACGAAGGGCATCAGTCCCACCCTGCTCTATAGAATCATATATGACGATATCTCTAACAATGGGAAGCTACAGAGTCTGCCAGACATCCTCTGGGGTGACTATCATCTCACCGGTAGGAAGATGAAAGGTGTTGTTCTCACTATGCCACCTCTCGGCTAGCGTTGTCAACAAACCCTAATTAATCCTAATCTGGGGCATATATAGAAGGGGAGACAATCCGCAACATGTGATAATAGTGGTCTTAGGCTATGCCAACTATGGTATAAGATCAAATGTCCAAGGGAAACGCTCTCAAACCTGGAGGTTCCCCAATCGCTCCTATTATCATAAAAAGATCAAAGTCAATAAATTAATGTCAATCATCAAAAACATGAAATTACCCTATCAAATCCAATCAGCTCTTGGTGAGAATTTTGATCAAATCTCATGAGAAAACATCATTGTACCTTACCTATCATGAGGTCAATCATCAATGCATCAAATCAACCTTGCTTATCATGTGGTATGTCAATCAAACTATAATTATTCATGAGGATAGTTATCATCAACACAAACATTAGACCTCGCCTATCACAAGGTCGAAAAATCATGCATTTGATCAGACTAATCAATCATACCAACTAACAGCTAATACGATCAGAAATTGACAAAATCAAGGACAAATTAACAAAAATTACATCACTTTGATTTGAATGCACTGAAAGAGATATTCAAAACACTAAAAAATGACATGCATAATTTCAACAGAAAAACACCCTATTACAAATGGACAAAGTGCCATTTTATCAAAATCACCATTCTATTTGGTCAACATGCTACCACTTTGGGTCAAAGCACTAAAACTTTGAACGCACTAAAACAGAAAGCTTAAGCACTACAAAATCTAACCTAGGGGCTAAAGTTCTGAAAGTGCTAATCTATCTTGCATAAGAGCTACAATAGAACTCCTAAGCGCTAAACTTTTCAAAGCGTTAATCTAGCCTAGTGACATGCTAAAATAGAACTCCTAAGTGCTAAACCTTTAAAAGTGTGACAACGTAACTTAAAAGCGCTACAACTAAACTAAAAAGCTCTAAAAGGAAATTAAAAATAAAAAATCTGCAAATACACAAAAAATGAGGAAAATGCATGAAAATCGAGAAAAAAATAGAACATACCAAAGTCCATACGCGGCCAGCCGCTGATGATGTCGCACACGCTCGAAATAGTGGGTGTGATAAGGAATCGACATCTCGCTCCAAGTGGCACAAAAATCTCTCTCACAAAGTTTTCAAACGTCAAAATGTACAAATAAAGTTGAAAAGGACCTTTTAAACCTTTTATAGGTTATTTGAGAAGGGATTTTTGTGGGATTGATTTAATTTTTTAAAGGGGATATTAATTGAAATTCATCTAGGGGTACTTTCTACATCAATTATCGGGAGATAAATTATTTCATCATCGAATCTTCATCGCATAAACATTGAATCTACATCAAATCATCATAAAATCATAAAAACTTGAATTTTTTGAAAAATTCAAAAAAAAAAAAATTCATTAATTTATCTCCCAAGGGGGCATATATCCATTAATCACCATAAAATCATGTCTGGGGCATGATGAAAAATTTCTCGTCGATACTAGCAGCAGCAGCACAAAAATTTCTTTGAAGCAATGCGTAAACACATCAGTTCAAAGAGGTGCAAAATGTATACACCTAAAAATGGTCTGGAGAATATAATTAATTAAATATGATTTATTTGATTAATTAACCTTAAATTCATCTACCTAATAAATAAATAGAAATATTTATTTATATAGTTCACTTTTAATTCTTCTATTATTCCCTCTTAATTAAATAAACAAATTTAAATACTTTGTTTTATTTAATTATTATCATTATTATTTCTTCTATACTTTATCCACTAAATTATATCTTAAATTAAATACACAACTTCAATAATTTGTGTAATTTAATCATCTTATCATACTTCCTCTTAATTAAATAAAGATATCCTAAAGTTTTATTTAATTATCATATTCCTCTTTATTAAATACGCAAATATCAAATATTTTTTTTATTTAATTAAATCTTCCTAAATTTGCTAAATTTGAATAAATAAAAAATATTCAAATAAAGACACAAATCAATATTCCTCTATTCACTCACCAATAAAATTAGATTTTTTAAATCTAGTTAATGCAACTGGCATTCACGGGAAAATCCTTGGGGACAAACCTCTAGACAATCCTCTCAATCTTCTTCCTCTGATCTTTCCTATCATCTTGCTTGGTGTTTTCATGGGCAAGAACAATCCCCATGATTAGCTTTAGCTTCTCATCTCTCACAATTCAAATCTCCAGATTGAATCTCAGCCTTTGCTGTGCTACCCCTGTGCAAAATGTACTGCCGTAAATCTATAAATACAACTTCTTTTCATAGGAAATGATCCCAAAATATTTGAGAAAACTTACTCTACAACATTCATAGCATTCAAGCAATCATATCATAGCAATAACAATAGCAATAGTAATAGCATTAGCATTAGCATCAATTATCATTTAGCATCTTAGCATTAGTAGATTTCACATCACGACAACATCATAGTTTCTTTTTACTGTAGCTTTCATTCATTAGGCTTCCTTTATAGTAGCATCATAGTTTTTAGTTTCATTATCCATCATCACAATCACAACATTTAGCATCAATTTTTTCTCTAAATAGGCATTTTAATAGTCACAGTACTTTATCAAATCTGAGAGCCTTTCTGTGACTCTTAAATCTTTAGAGATAAGAGACAATTAGACACTTTCAAGCTTTTCTGTGTTTTAAATTAGTTTAATTCATGTTTAATCTTGATACAATGTTTCATTAAGAGGTGTATTTAATTATATTTAGTTTACTCTTTTTCATACTTATAATTCAAAAAAAATGAAGTGATCTCAGAATTCATGGGACTCCAAGACAACTTATCATGGTCAAATCACAAAGCAGGCTTTGACATAGAGCTCAATACAGGGAAATACTATGGGGAGATGATTGAATCCCTCAGTCGCAAAATAAATGAAAACCTCTCGGAGGCGCCCAAGGATGAGGGATTCAATCTCCCCCTTAGTCCAATGCATCTAGAGAAGTCAACAATACTAGCAAAAAAGGATACTCCAGTCAATGTGGGAATAGAAGAAGAACCTAAGATCACTTTTTATGTTTAATCTTTGTTGGACGAAGAACAAAAGAACCTTGCAACATTCCTTAAAGAGAGAAGAGACAAATTTGCATGGTCATACATAGATATGCCAGGCCTCAATCCAAAAGTGGTTTTACATCACTTGGTAGTCTATCCTAAAGCCAAACCAGTTAAGAAAAAATTAAGAAAGACACACCCTCAGATAACACTCTTGCTCAAACTAGAGTTACAAAATCTTCTTGATGTTGATTCATCCAAACAACAGATTATCTCGAGTGGGTTTCAAACCTGGTACCAATATCAAAACCCACTGGGGGCATCAAAATATGCACTGACTTCAGATACTTAAATAAAGCATGCCCAAAGGATGACCTCCCTCTTCTCAACATCGATCTCATTGTGGATTTAACAGCTGGGCATGAAATGTTGTCACTCATCGATGGATTTTCAGGCTACAACCAAATCATAATCGCCAAGGAGGATCAACACAAAACCACCTTCACTTGTCCATGGGGAACCTATTACTAGAATGTAATGCCATTTGGGCTAAAGAATGCAGGAGCTACCTATCAAAAATCAATGACCCTTATCTTTCACAACATTATCCACAAAATAGTTGAAAATTATGTGGATGATATTTTGGAAAAATCAAAGAAGAGAAGTGAGCACATACAAGTTCTAGGACCTATCTTTGACAGACTTGAAGAATACAAGGTACGACTAAATCCAAAACAGTGTGTGTTGGGGGTCACATCAGGAAAACTCTTTGGCTTCATTGTTTCACAAAGAGGGATAGAAATTGATCCAGCAAAGGTAAAAGCCATCCTAGACATGGAACCGCCACAGACATTGAAACGAATGAGAGGATTACAAGGAAGGTTGCAGTCCATTAGAAGTTTCATAGTTTAGCTATTAGATAAGATTTATCCCTTTTCACATCTCCTCCATAAAGGGATAACTTACAAGTGGGATGACAAATGTGATAAAGCCTCTGAGAAGATCAAGGATTACCTACTAACACCTCCAGTGCTCATGCCACTGATACTGAACAAACCATTGATCCTGTACATCTCCGCAACACTAGCAACATTAGGAGCTCTCTTAGCACAACATGATGAGAATGGAAAGGAAAGATCCATATACTACATCAATAGAACCTTGGTAGGCTATGAGATGAACTATTCACCCATTGAGAAAGCATGCCTAGCAGTAGTTTTTTCTTCACAAAAGTTTAGCAATTACATGTTAGCACGTCAAATCAAGCTCGTTGCAAAGATTGATCCATTAAAATAATTGTTATCTAAAGCAACCCTTATATGATGAATGGCTAAATGGGTAATGATCTTGACAGAGTTTGACATAGAGTATGTGGAGTGAAAGGAAATCAAAGGGCAGGTGATCACATACTGGCTAGAAAAAGCACCCATCTATGCTGAGAACCCTTTGATATCTAAGTTCCTTGATGAATTAGTGTTCATTATTAATCTCATAGCTCAGTGGAAGATGTACTTTGATGGATCATTCACTCAACATGGATCTAGAGCAGGCATTTTTTCATCACCCCTCAAGGTGATTGCATCCCAAAGTCATACAGGCTATCATTCCCATGTACCAATAACATTGTCAAGTACGAAGCCTTGATCATAGGTCTCAGGATAGTAGTTCAATGGCAGATACAAGAGATGAAAGTCTATGGAGACTCATAGCTGGTTATCAACCAAGTCAATGATGATTATCAAACTAAAGATGACAAGCTCACTCCTTACAAGAAGATGGTGGAGAATCTCAAAGATCTCTTTATAGACATAACTTTTGAGTAGATTTCTCGCATGAACAACAGAGCAGCAGACGCCATGGAAAAAATTGGATCATTACTAGACATGTCGAACAACATCCTCCAATGTGAATTCTTGGTAGAACAACTTCTCGTACCAACTTTTGAAATCCCTGAATCTAAATTTGTGTGTCATTGTTGGTCCTGGATCCCCTTGGTACCATGATATCTTTATCTACCTTAATAGAGGAATCCTTACATCCGATATCACCTCAAACCTTAAAAAGACCTTTGTCAAAAAGGCGTCTTGATTCATGATCTTAGGTGATACCTGTTTCTATTATGGATGCACAGTCCCTGAAGCTCCAGAATATTCAATGGAGGACCCTTGCTAGGAAAGATAATCAACCACACAGAAAGTGTTACAACTAGGCGTGCACAATAGAGATTCTATATTGATGATATGATATGAGATTGGATTACAAATGTACAAGATGCCTTGAATATATAGGCATGAGAGAAAACCTAAGATGCAGGAGATGTTTCCATATGTCATGATCTAACAACATGTGACAACATGTGAACCCTATCTAGGAAATTATTAAATGTTGAGATAAGTTCTAGAAGGACAACTCATCTTCTAGAAGGAATCTTATCCCTACAAACAAGGAAGGGAATATTACCCCATTTATTAAATGATTTATTAAAAACTAACCTAGGAATAATGATGCACGACCTAAGTTAACTTATGCTAGTGTAATAATTAATTTAATTACACTAACACCCCCCCATAAGTTCAACATAGAGAGGAAATGCAATGATTATGCAAGATGATGAGATGAATGGGTCCTAGCTATGAGGCCATGTTAGGTACCCATGTACATGATAAAGATGTAAAAAATCTCCCACAACTGGAGAAAAGGGGAAAACCCAGTGTGAACAAAACCCCTCTCCAAAAAGGAGATAAAAATTCAAAATGATGTGAGATAGGATGGGAAGGATGGAGGACTCCCAATTACCCCCCAAGGACACCATCTGTCACATGGATACAATACATTAGCCCCCCCATAGGGAGAAAATAGAGAGACTATATAGCCCCCCCCAGAAGATGATATCACCTGTAGAGATGGTAAGTGTTTGAAGAAAAAATAAGATCCAATGTCGACAAACAACTTGTCTCCCTTTCGGAAGAAACAAAACCAAGAGCAAGTGTAGAGATGCTTCCCATTCCAGATAGGAATTAAAGGAAGGATGAAAATGGATGTCGATGATGTCTTTGAGCTTTGCTCAAATGTATCCTTGCTTGAAGATGAAGATGCCACAGTCCCAAAAAATGAAGAGGGTGACAAACCAGGATGATGCAAAAACTAATGTTGAACAATATCCAAAGATGGTGTGATGGATATGATGAATGTGATGGAGACTTGATAGCCCCCCCTAAAGGAAGTGTCTTCAAAACCACTGAAAGAAGTTTGAAGAAACAGATGTGTCCAAACCACAAGTCTCCTACTAGGAAGAAACAAATCCAATGGTGGATGCTGAAGAAACCTCAAATCCTGAATGGAATGATAGGGAAGATGTCTCATACATGAAATATCTGAAGAGAAACCAAGTTCCTCCAAGATAGTCTCTGGATTCCTAATCAAGGTCAAGACAAAGGGATGAGGAGATGCAAGAGAACTCTCCAAAGTGTGATCTAAATAGAGGAGTGATACCCCTTCAAGAATGTCCTCCAAACTTGTAGAAGTAGCCAAGTTAGTGATACCTAAAACAAATCCATCTTGTGATGTCAAGTCTAGAAAGCTAGAGGTATCTTGATGAATGATGATAGTGGAAGCCTCAATCAATGAATCTGGACAAGGAATCATTGAATATGAAGGGATACCAATAGTCTCTGATGGAGAAGAAGCACCTGAAGGAACCTTGTCAACCTCTTCAGAAGATTCAAGGTAATCAACTTCCTGCACAACAATATCATCATGGGGTACTTGATCTAAAGAATGATATTCTGAATCATGACCATCAGGGAATGGTGAAGTATTTGAATCTCCATAGATTTCCCAAAGCTTAGCCCAAATAATATGAGGACAATCACAATGATCAATAGCATTTAAAACATCACAATCAACTTGCATAGAAATGATCTCCAAGACAGTGTACCTACTGCAACTCCAAGAAAATTCATGAATACCTTCACTCGGATGAGGAACTATACTAAATAGATGAGGCAATATATCAAGTGATTGGAGATGGTGTGTGATCCCATCTCGCCATTGTGAATAGTTTCCCTTGTGCAACATAACCAAAGGAGTATATGCAAGCCCCATAATGAACTTTCTCCAAAAAACACAAATACAAATGACCTTCAATAGTAAAGAAAGACTTCCAAGGATGATGTACAACTGAAGTGATGCTACTCAGATCAAAAAATATTTTTCCAAGCTTCAGGATGTCCAGGCTATTGACCAAATGTACCAAACTGAAAAAATCAATGCAAGAGTACCTAGAGCTCAAAATGATCAAGGGGTCTAGATAGATCAAAAAAAACTCTGATTCACCTTCTTGATGCCACTGGAATCACTGAAATCCAATAAACAGTTGCAAAGATACAAGCCTCTAAGTCCATATTAGGGTTTTTTCTTCAGTTGGTTGTAGAAATTTATTTGATAAATTTTTTGTAGAACAAAGGTCACCACTAGAAATTAGACTAAATTACCTTTCCAACAGTATCTTGTTTGTCAATTTTTGATACCGTGGGTGAAAGTTATGATAAAATGAAAAAAAATTCCTAGATTTAGCCACTTTGCAAGCTAATTAGGGGCAAAAAAATAAGCCCCCTAGGCAATAGCACTTGGTCTTCAATATGACCTTGCCGATAAATGTTGTAAAAAAAAAGTGCTCCCCTCATGGGAGCGGCGGTGGGGCTGAGCAACCTAGTTGGGTAGTGAAATAAGGGTGGCTCTGCTTGATGTAGCACCCCTCCTGGTCACAGATAGAACCAAGGCCTCACGTAAGAGAGAACACCGGTGGTGAAGACTCCAGTCGGTGAGAGGATGCTTCAGTTGGTGTTTCAATCGGTGATGAGGCAATGCCCGTGGGAGGAGACCTGATGATAAACAATCGGGAGTGTAGATGGCGGAAAGTAGGCCAGGCAATCACGTACATCGGCACGATACCAGTAGTGAGGGGATGTGACGGTTGGAAAACAGGTTGTACTCTCCCTACCAACGACACTAAATGTGGCTGACACAGAGCTTTTAATTCTACAGATGTGAAATTGATCCAACCAAAAAAAAATTGAATGATGCCAAAAAATTGGCAATTCAAAATAATGGATACCGATATAAAATAAAATGCATAGATTAAAAAAATTTATGCCCACAAATTTATTTATTAAAGCTGATCAAACCCCAAGATTTTTAATGCCGATGATATATGTTGATTGAAGAATATAATGCAGGTCGCTCTGATTATTTTTTCTGAAACTATAGAAAAAATAATATAGCCCAAAAAATATAATTATTTTTTTTCAAACAAAGTATGAGATAAAGCCTGATTTTTTTTTTGCAAAAAAAAGTGCCTGTGACTAAAAAATTTTTGCCTCAAAGGACAACTAACCAGGATGATTTTTTGCTGCAAATTTGTACGGATCGTACCAGTTGATTTTGCAAACCCTAAAATACCTCTGATGGCTCCTAGGTTGATATATCCTATTTTGATGATTGGACAGGTGATCCTAGGGTTTTGAGGCCTTCTAAAGATAATGGCGAGCTTAGATCTAACTCTATTTGCTTCATAAATCAGCTTGGTCCCTGGGTGGAGTCAAGTAGCCTGCAATGGAAACTTCTAGCCTGCAACAATCTTGCACACCAACTTTCTTGATCGAAGGTTGATGTTTCACTGAACAGGCTCTTATACCATGTTGATATTATGGATGCACAGTCCCTAAAGCTCTGGAATCTTAATGGAAAACCCTTTCCAGGAAAGATAATCAACCACACAAAAAGTGTTGCAACTAGGCATGCACAATAGAGATTCTATATTGATGATATGATATGAGATTGGATTACAAATGTACAAGATTCCTTGAATATATAGGCATGAAAGAAAACCTAAGATGCATGAGATGTTGCCATGTGTCATGATCTAACATGTGACAACATGTGAACCCTATCTAGGAAATTATTAAATGTTGAGATAAGTTCTAGAAGGACAACTCATCTTCTAGAAGGAATCTTATCCCTACAAACAAGGAAGGGAATATTACCCCATTTATTAAATGATTTATTAAAAACTAACCATAACTAAATGATGTATGACCTAAGTTAACTTATGCTAGTGTAATAATTAATTTAATTACACTAACAATACCCTTTACCATTGAAGCATCGAAGGGACATTACTATGATTCCTTAGCCAAGAGGAAGCTTTAGCTTCCTTAATAGAAGTACACGACATCATATGTGGGTCCCATTCTAGCGGTATGACATTAGCTAAGAAACTATTGAGGATAGGGTACTATTGCCCAACCATGGAAAAATAAGCTCATCAGTATGTGCGAAAATGCATCTAGTGTCAATAGCATGGGGATCTGATTCATGGTCCAGCTCAAGAATTGCAACCAATTATCACACCATGGCCTTTTTCACAGTGGGGACTTGACTTCATAGGAAAAATCACTCCAACCTTATCCAATGGCCATAATTTCATCATAATCGCCACGAAGTACTTTACTAAGTGGGTTGAGGCCATTCCTATGACCTACATAATGGGGAAGCAAATAGCCAAGTTTATCCTGAATTACCTCATATGTCGTTATGGTGTTCCAAAAACCCTTATCTCAAATAACAAAACACCATTCAAGAATTAGGATGTAAGAGAGTTGTACCAAAAATCCCTAAGGCAATGGCCAGGCAGAAGCAACAAACAAAACTATCCTAAAAATACTGAAGAAAATAGTCAATGAAGCTAGTCATGACTAGCATCTGCATCTAAATCCCACTCTTTGGGCTTATCGAACTAGTATCCACACACTTACATGTGCAACCTCTTTCTCCCTAGTCTATGGATCAAAATCCATCTTGCCTATTGAGGTTGAGCTCCCATCATTGTGAGTGTCATTGCAAGACCTGGTAATTGAGGAAGAGTATAGAGTTTCTCAATTGAATGAGCTGGAATTCCTAGATGAATGTCATCTTGATGCACTAAATCATTTGCAAGTGTACCAAAACTAACTAAAACAGAGCTATAACAAGAGAATCAAGTGTTGGTCATTCCAGATAGGTGATATGGTCTTAAAGCAAAATCAGAAGAATCTTCCAGATCAAGACACCAAGGGAAAGTTTGAGCCTAACTGGTTGGGTCCCTTTGTCATCACAGCAAGCTATGGATTAGGAGCATACCAACTATCAACCCCTGAAGGTGAACCCTTGCAAGAACCAACCAACAACTTGTATCTCAAAATTTTTTATGTCTAGTCTCCAAGGGTATAAATTAGAAAATACAAAAAAAAAAAATGATCAAAATCCAAAAAAATGAGAAAAAGGATTGAAAAAAGAAAAGAAAAAAATCATCCTCTAGTGAAAACCACTTCGGTGGCGCTTTGGGCAAGTACCTTGGTGAAAACCTAGAAAATAGGAACCCTGTGTAAATAAAGCATCTCCATCTATTCTTTGGATCTTTTGTCTTGTCATTCTTTGCATCACCATTCATCCCTCATTTGCGTCCTTATCATGGGTTGTCACTGTAAGGTATCATGAACTCTTTAGCACTACTTCGCATATTCCTAAGGTTAGTCTATCCTACCTTTATCAAAGTAGGCTAGCATATTACACTAGGGGAATTTTGTATGTGTCACAAGCGGGTTCTTGTATATCTTGAGGTCATGAAGCATATTATTCAGAAAACACCAAAAAAATTCAAAAAAATTTATCCAAAAAATCCAAAATCATTTGCAAAATCCTATACAACGAAAATCCAAAAAATTCAGAAAATTGTAAAGGCAAAATCCCAAAACAACCATAAAACATCAAAAACCCTAAAAAAACCAAAAACAATAGAAAACATTCAAAAGATCCAAAAAGCTTCTAAAATTTCTAAAAATCCTAAACAGCCTCATAAAACTGAAAAGCCCAAAATATTTGTATGGACTTTCGAAAAGATCAAAAACAACCTCAAAACATTTCAAAATACCAAAAACATTGAAATATTCTAGAAAATCCAAAATTCACCCCATCCCATCTCGCTTTCACTCAAAAAAAAATTTCACCCATAATAAACGATCGCCACCTTCACCCTTTGGCAAAACAAGTAGGAAACAGACATAGCAAGTTGTAAAGTGCGAAATTAAAAGTCAAAATATAAAGTCTAAAATCATAGGTAAATGCATCAGTGAATTTTATATCAATAGCTCATTTTAGCATTATAATCCCAACATCAAACAACCCTCTAACCAACATGTCATAGGATGTATCCTTCTTGCGATGGACATCAATATCAGACATCACTTTAGCTAAACTTAAACTAGTCAAGAGCTATAGAGAACACTGACTGTTTTTCTTTGATCTTTTCTTATTATTTATCTTAATGACTCATTTTGAGGACCTCTCGATGATGTCTATCTAAAATGATTTAGAGAGAAAGGAATGGGGCATCGATCATTATCTTTTGTTTGATGTGCTTGTGGATACTCTTGTAAAATAATCTTGGCGCATACTTGCATAGTTGTGTGTAGGAAGGTTGTTTGGAGTATGTTGTTGACTATTGCATATGCTTTGGTCCAATATGTTTTAAGCTTCTAACTTGCATTCCAATGACTTTTTTCGTATGTCAAGATGTGAACAAGAACTATCCTATCTTCTTGTCGATTCAAAGTCCATTACACTAGATACAACATCGTCCTGGTTATCAATACCTTGATGCATCGTATCTATGTGTTATATCAAACAATAAGGAATGACAAAAAATCCTAATCCCGAAGTGTGAGCACGCATCCTGCATTTCATCCTACATTTTGCATTATCTCATCACCATCTCTAATAAAGTCTTGATGGATCATGGACTTGTTGGATCTTTTCAAGCAATCATCATCAATGGTTATTTATTCTTTATTCTTCTATATTCTTTCTACGCTAACCTGGTATCATGATAGTCAATAAAAAACATCATCAATGCATCCACCCTGCATCCACAAACCATCAGCATACATACATCTCATAATCATACTATCCATCTCATTACATAACATCATACATTTTGCATAATCATTTGAGTTGTCACGAATAATATAGATTTTTTATTCTAAGCATCTTAAATCGTTGCATATCATAAGAATTTGCATCCATACATCCATATGCATACATCATCATCATAAAATATGCATAAAAAATATACAAAAAGAAATGCATCCATAACATCTGCATATCATTATCACTCATCCATATCATATCATGAAAAGATAATGAAAAAGAACATAACATTGCATCCATCCATATCATAAACATCACATATCACATAGGCATAAAATAAAATGTATCCATACATGAAATAAAGTCAACACATCATAGCATGATTCATATGTATTCGTATCATATATATATATATATATATATCAAAAAATGTTTCATGGTACAAAATCCGGATCAATGTACATCGATCAAGAATATAAATATCCACAAGGCTATCAAAAAGGAGCCCATGAATGTATATTAGTATAAAGAATGGGAAAAACTCAAAAAGTGTTTGTACATCAAAAAGCTAGCCCTAGTGGCTACTACCCTCTCCATCTTGCCACTCAGGTTGATCCTCTACTCAAGGGCGTGCATCACTCCGCTATGGAAAATTAGGTTGTCTCAATGCCTGTGGTACATCCCAATGGTAATGTTGCCTATAATACGCAGCCTCTATAACAACCTCTATATACAACCATGTTGAAACTGTTCGGCTATGTGTGGATGTCATAATGCTCTCAATTTGCTGACGTCGAGCCACCTTCTGGTCTCTCTCTCCTGTGATGGCCTATACCCTCTGTAGTGTTGCATCCCTCTCTACTGTCACAATGATCACCTGCTGCCAAGCTTGATCTCGCTCAATAGTAACAGCCAAAACCTGTTGGTGGGCCTAGTCCTGCTCACCCATCACAACCTGCACCTACTGTTATAGTTGTTGTATCTGCACATTTGGTGGTGGTGGTAGTGGTCCTGCCTGTGGCTGAATTTGTGCTTGTTGTCCAACCAGAGGAGCCCTCAGATCCTGTCCATCATGGTCATCCTAGCCTGCTTGTCCCCTGCCTCTCCCTACACCTCTACCTCATGGCCTCCCTCTGGGAGGGCACCTGCTAGATTTGTCAATCACCTAGGAGGGATGAACCATGCATCATAAGCTAGATTGGTTTGCACTATGGGCTGACCCTGATCATATGCCCAAGGCTAGGCAACCAACTGGCAGAAACTCTCAATAGCCTCTGGTGTTGAAATCGTCGATCCCCAAGTCGTAACTTGACTGGCCACTCTAGCAAATATAGTCATGTAGGCATCGTCAGGCCTATCTTGTACATCGCCAAACTGTCTGGCAACCCTATCAAGAAGGTACTGCTCAATCATGGTGTGCTCCCAACCTTGCATGTAACGGGTCTGTCGAGTAAAATAGAGTTGTACATCATCGAACCATGTTGGCATCTGAAGCCATGGCTGCTAGTGAAACACGGTCATATCGTGTATCACTCGTCGCCAATACGGGAGCCCAGTCTATCCTATGTGCCTAAGTGCGATGGCACCTCGATATCTCCATACAACGAGATCATTTGGCTCCATGTCTACCATGTGTACAATGGGCCAAAGCATGGAAATATGCTCCCATTCCTAGATGTGAAGAAGAGTAACACCTACACTGAGGGATTTCCTATCATAGTAAACAAAATCATGCAAATCATGATATAAGGAGGCCAACATCATGGGCCCCCACGCAAAAAGAGTCCTCCTAGTCAGCATTTGCTGCCATGCCAAGCCCCATCTTGGACTGAAAAATCTCCCTTGTCTGTCCGGAGCCACCAAACCTGAGATGATGGCTGCAACAATCAATCTGAAGGTTGGTACCTAACCTCTATATGTCTCTAAGTCAATCTACGATGTGACTAACACAATCTAGTCCATCTCCATCACATCGAGGCATGCATCAAATCCAACATCGGGGTCGTCAATCGCACGATCACTGTGGATAGGCAATCACAATATTTTCCACACATCCTCCAAGGTAACTATCGCCTCCCCTGTCAAAAGTTGGAAGGACGAGGTCTTGTGTGTCATCTCTTGCACAACACTGTCATCATAGTCGAATGTGTCCTGATCACTGGTGCATACAGAATGTACCACAATCCAATCACTCCCAAATGCTCCTAGTGCAACTCTGATAGATCATCTAACTCCTCCAAAACTTTGGGCCTGTGCTCCCTTGACATCAACGGTGGGAAGACCTCCTACACCCATGAAGCGCACAACGTTAGGAAATCATCAAAATTTGATGTTATTTGGAATTTCTGGCTCAAAAATCACAAATGCATTGCTATTTACAAATGCGTCACTATATTCAAAATACAAACAATAACACCCGATGCATTTTAAATTTCAAAATGACAAAAGCATTGCCATACAAGATGGCATCGCGATTTAGACTTTGGCATGACCTAACTCTAAATTTCAAATTGACAAGTATGTCACTGGATAGGTCTACATCACCATTTACAATTTGAAACCCTAATTTCAAATTGAAAGAAGTGTCGACATATACATATGCATTGCTATCTATCATTTGAGCATCGCCGATTGAAGTTTGGGCATCGCTATATAGTGATGCTACCAAAATCTAAATTCTAATGCCTAATAAATGCATCAAAATTTCAAATTTCAAATTTCAAAACAAGTTTTGAATCACATATCAGTGGTCCTACTCTTGGAAGCCACTAGAACTCTTGAACTCGATCAGAAATGTGTCAGAGAACCTCATGACATGCCATTTCATCAAAGGGTCAGAGCTCAAATCGCAAGAATTCTTTAAAGTGTGAATGCACAAATGAATTGAAAAGGATCCCTCTTGACCTATTTAAGCTAGAAAATTAGCGTTTTTTCCCTAATTTAACCTTAATAATGGGGTTTATCATCATCTTCACCAATTTTGCCAATCTCAACCTAATTTTGCATCATTTTTTGCATTTTTGGCATTATTCTTGCATCCCAGAGCATTTTTGAACCCTTGGTTTGCATTTTTGGCATTATTCTTGCATCTCAGAGCCTTTCTGAACCCTTGGGGAAACTTTTGAACCTTTATCAATAAATCAACCCAAAATTCAAAATTTTTGCCTAATTTATTGAGGGGGCAGGGAGTCAGTTTTATCCTTCCGTTGGGGCATCTAATTTTTTTTTTTTAAAATTATTTTTTGATTTAAGCATTATTTTTTATTTGAAAAGTGTTGTTCTTTGAACCGAAGTAGTAGGTACCTCGCTTTAAAGAGGGGCAAAATGTAGACATTGAAAAAATGTCATAATCGATGTGATACACTTAAATCAGATTTACTATCATTTTCTCTTTAATCCATCCTCTTTTCACTTAATTGATTTAATTAGCCTAGCTAATTAATTAATTACATCATTTTCATCTATTGGCCTAATTAACTTAATTGGGTTAATTCATTTCTTTTCGCACTAACACAACATCTAATTAAATTAAATAAATCAAAATATTTAATTTAATCCCCTAAGTCATCTTATTTAATTAAATAACCCTAAGTTATTTAATTAAATATCATTCCCCCCTTCTCTCCCCTATTTATTAAATCATCTAATTTAATAAATCTCTTTAGGTCTTCTAATCCCCTAATTGCATAAATTAAACCTTGTTTAATTAGAAATTAAACCTTGTTTAATTATAAATTAAACTAATTTTCCTCTAATCAAGGGGAATATTCCCATGGAATATTCCTTACCCCTTTTTGCACAATTAGAACTTTGTTTTAATTTGCAAATTCACATTTTTCCTCACCCCATGGGATATTTTAAGGAATATTCCCTCTCGTCCAATCAACTCACTTAGCTTCTTTAAGAAGTTAACCCCTTTACCTTTTGAGCAAGTCACCTTTGACCTGTGTGAGCAGGTCAAAAGTGTGTTTGTTTGAGGTAAATGTGAGTCCTTGATCAACTTTCATCATGCATTCTCATTCATTGATGAGAATCCATGATCCATGCCTCCTTTTCTTTTCATCCTAAACCAATGATTAATATTTTTTATCTTAACCACCCATTTCTCATTTGCTCTCCTATAAATAGATCACTATTTGGAGACAAATGGATCCATCTTTTTCAGAGAAAACTTATGTTGTTGAAACTCATACATCAATCTTTTATTGCAAACTTATGCTATTAAATTTTCTCACATACTTGGTTATCTTTTACTCACTTTTTTTAGCTTGTTTTAGTTCATTTTCATTGCATATTAGCTTCAAGCTTTCATTAATGGATTCCATGCATCCATCTTAGTTTGTAAATAAATTAGGGTTTTTCATCTTTTAGCATCATTTTAGCTTAAATTAGTTTAGATTAGCTTAGAAATTTCATAATTAGATCATTTATAGCATAAAATATGGTAACCTAGCTTACATCATGTTCATTTTCATCATAATCTAGGTTTTCATATACAAAAACACCATGGTTTCATCGATTCTCTTCCATAGAATCAACTAAAACAAGCTCACAATCACATGATTGGGAAAGGGTCATCATTCCACATCAACACGACACCAATTCTAATTCAAGATAAGTTTCAATAGATTAGAGTAGATGTTTTCTTTAAGGCTTTCATAAATTTAGCATGATAGGTTTTTTGATAAAATGTTTACTTTCAATTTTGATTGATTGATCTTGTTGAGATTCGAGTACCCGTGGCTTCGTTACGCTTTGATTGTTGATAGATCAAGCGTGATTAGGTCCATATCAGTATTTTCAACATCAACACTAGGTTTCCTAACCTTTTCAAATGGTCTCTAATCTAAATTGCAACAAGAATATTATCTAACCACACAATGTTCTTTGTACTAGGAACTTCTCTAAGAAAGTATACCAATAAGCATACAATTAAAGTACCATAATGGAAGGGGTACTGAGATTCCTTGGTATTTTGAAGATTCTCCATCAATTGTTGTCTTAGGAGTTTGCATAGATCAATATCTAGACCTTCCTTCACCATCTGGTGAGCAGTACAAATGGTGGTAGTCGACACAAAGTTCTCTTTGTTTGTATAATAGATCTTATACCCAATCATTATAGATGCATAATTAACCACTAGATCATCAATTTCCTTCACTGTTAGGGCACACTTGTCAAATTTCACACCAGTGAGCTTCATTACCATTTCATTCTTCATGGCCTTCATTTCTGAAATGGGCACATTTGAGCATAAACCTATGACAACCCTAATAGCTTACTTGTTTATCATGTGTGGCATGTCTAGCCACATGAACTTGTCATGAATTTTGTTGAGCATGTACTTTACCCACTCATCCTCATGGAAAAAATTTGGAAAGTTGTTCCATACATCCAGCTTCTCCGTAAAAATTCCAAATACAGGTTTCAATTCAAAATCATCTCCTATCAATTTGTTTACCCAATATTGTGCAATCTTCATATGATCATATTCTTCCATTTTCATGTGAATATAAATCTGCACATCCTCTATGTGCATCACACCATATGGAACCCTCAAAATTGTTCCTTTTGGATCTATTTCCATGGACTTAAATAATTGTTTCTTGAATTTAGGTCTTGATCATTCCAATACATCAACTACTTGTGGAGTAAACATGTTTGAAACTTCTAGAACTAGGGTATAGCAAGACACTGTAAATACCTTTGAAATTCTTCACCAGTTAGGGTTTTGTAGAACACACTAAATGCTTCAAATCACCTTTAATTTGCTTCTCTTCTCTTCATATACTCAATCACAAATGAATTTTGATTGTACAAAGTGAAATATAATTTTTTTTTCTGGTGACCTAATTTTCATTGAATGTTGTAGATAAAGTTAGGTTGAAAAGCTAATAGACCCTCACTGTGTTGACATAGTCACCTTTAATTACTTTTCATATCTCCACAATAGGAAATTTCATACCAAAAATACCATTAATAGATCAACCATATTGATCTACACATGTACTAGTGTGTTGAAGACATCAACACCTCTTCTTTCGTGGGGGCTGAAATATTTTATGCTAAAACTCCCCCTGAACCAAAGCTCTCTATCTAGTTTCCAGAGGAAACATTTGCACCATGAGCAAGCATAGACTTATTCTGCACTTCATCCTCATCCTTTTCTTCCATATCTTACTCATTTCCTTCTTCATCTTGACTAGATCCACTTTCTTTACTACCAAATCATTCTTCTTCTTTTGTGAAAGAGAGAGTTTCACATTCTTAGATCTATAGAACTTAGCTATGTGTCTTGGTTTGTTGCAATTGTGGCATATGATACCTCTTTGAACAAGCTTACTTCTTGCCATTTTATATTTGCATTCCAAACTCTTATGCCCAAATCCATTGCAGGTAAAATAATAGCCATGGAATGATTGAAACATCATGCCATTATTACAACCACTCATCATCTGATTTATACATTCACTAGCTTTATGACCAAATATATTGCATGTAAAACACTAACCAAAAGATTATTGATCATTTTTATTCATTTTTATTCTACACTCTATAGCTCTATGTCCAAATTTATTGCAAAAATAACAATAATCATTAAAAGATGAATACCTTTGTGCAATAAGTTGTTTGATAAGAGGCCTTTTGAATTCTTTCTTTTGGTTCCAAACCTATTTGACATTGTTCTTCTTGTTGTTCTTCTTTTCAATGTTGTTTGGAGGTTGATTTACCTTTGAAATTTCTCCTTTCTCAAACCCTAAACCTTCTTTGTCGTTAGAACCCTTCTAATTTTCAATAATTTCATCAAGCATTGTGGAGCTCTTCTTGAATTTCTCTTCTTGATTCTTTGCTTTCTCCAGATCAAATCTCAAAGTTGCAATCTCTTGTTCAGGCTTTTAACATTCTTCAAATTTTTCTTTTAGTTTGGCTTTTAGGAAATCTTCAACTCTTTTTCCTTCTTCAACTTGCACTTTCAAACTATTGATTGTCTCATTTGATTGTTTGAGCTTTTCATTTGTTTCCTTAACTCTTTCTGTAGCTTTCTTGAATTTCTCTGTCAACTTCTGGATACACTCATTTGCATCATTAAGATCCCTTTTCAGATCTCTATTATCAACTTCTTCTTTATCCAATTCATCAAGGGATGATTTTATTTCTCCTTCCATGTCAACTTCACAATATTCTTCAGTAAACCCTTCAGGGTTAATCTCTTCTAGAGGATACTTCCTTATAGCCATGTGTTCAACCTTCAAGATCTACTTCAATGATCAATCCAATTGAGGGAACATGAGGAAAACATAGAGAAAACATGAAGCAAACACAAAGCATACATGGAGAAAAAACAAAGAAAACATGAAGCAAACATGAAACATACATGGAGAAAATATACAATGTTAGTATCTAAAATTTGAGTCAGGAAGGTAAGGAAAGCTTAGTATGAAATATTGTCTCAATACCAAGCATCATTTCTTGAATGTACAAAAACATAAAGGAATTCTAAAAAAAATCAATACAAAAAATTGAGTGTACATAACTCTAACACTAGTTTACTCTATCACTAGGGGTCATGCACATTACCAAAAATCCTCCATATACCATAGGTAGCAAGTTGTGTTATGCTAGGTGGATTATAGGGTATACATATTCATAGATTATCAAGTTGCATTATGCAAGATGACCATGCATTTTTAACACCTCAGGGAGCACATAAATGCTAAATGTCTCAAGGGGTGAATTGATAAACATACCTCAAGGGTAATTACAAACACCACCACCATGGAGGGGCACATCAATAAGTCAAATATCATGAAATGTGAATGCATGTGTGGATGTATAAAATATATAGGTAATATTCCCACCTTAAAATGTTAGCATACCTACTATGCTGATATTTTAAGGAAAAGAAGGGGGAAGAAAGAGGAGAGGGGATCCTCAAGGAGGATACACACCTCCAAAATCAGTTATCCTTTCCCCCCAAGTTCATAGGAAAGGACAACCATGCTAGAGACTATTGTGTAACTGCTTATACCATAGAAGTAATATGGTTGCACGTAAGATTATACCACTAAGATGAAAATGAGAAAACACATGGAGCTATTAATCCCACATAGTAAAGAGAAACACAATAGAAGAATTCTCATCACTTAGAAGGAACATGTGTATCAACATATGGAAGAGTGATAGCACCAAAGTAAAGAATTTATTTTATTTTATTATTCAAGGTCTGACATTCACTAGTAAAAGGGCCAAGCACTTGATGATATACACAGAAAGAATGATTTGTTTGATTATTTTTTATGAAATTTCTTATGTTTTGGAGGAGGAATAATAATCAAGTAGGCTTTGAGAAGCCTCAACAAAATATTCTATTTCTTAAATAGAGGATAAGGAGCAAGAAGGAATCCTTTCTCTTGTGAATAAAAGTTTGATTTATCACAAGAGGAATTCATAGATATATTAGAAAATGGAGGAGGAGTTTTAGACAAAGGAGAAGGCTAGAAACCTAAAAATTCTTTATAAAAGTGTGATGTATGTTTCACAAAAATCTTAACTCCTTATTCCTTGCACCCTAAACTATTTCCATTGTATCCAAGTTTAGAAAGAATTTTGAATCCATGCCCATAGTGTGTCTCCAAATTAGGTGGAGAAGGAGAAATCACTTATTAATCTTGTCTAAATGTGAAGTATGAACACTTTTTGAAGGACTAGTAGAATTTTCATGATAAGAAGAATCAATTCTTTTATAATAATTTAGATCCTTGTTACATGTTGATATTCCAAGTTGAGGAGGGTCAATTTTAGATTCAACCAATCCATGAAGGGTGAAAGCTAAAGAGACCCCATCATCATCAAGACATGTGTTGGAAGAAGAAGGCACATTATCATGGAATGATGGTGCTTGGGATTTTTTCGAAGTAGAAGAGGTTGGAATAGTAGTTTTGATTTTATTAGAAGAAATAGATTGCATAAACAAAATTGAAGACTCCTTAGGTTTATATTGTGAGATTTTATACTCTCAAACATAGGAGGGTGTATAATCTAATTAAACTCAATAATCACTTAAATATGTACTTGAAGATGAAGCATCATATAGATCATTATTGTTGTTATGAGAATCAATTGTACTATTGGGATTAGAATATTTGAGAAAAAGAAAAAGATTGTGTGGATGCCACTAAAATCACCTTTGACTCTTTAGGCTTTGATGGTGATATTTTATACTCCCCAATGAAGGAAGGTGTAAAATATAGCAAACCCCAATCATTGCCAAAAAGTATAGTTGCATGTGATTTATGATCATATCATTATCATTAGAAGGAAATGGTTCCACTTTTGAGGATGGAATCAAAGTATTAATATTTTTGCAAATAGGAGGTTGATGTCCAACTTTAGTGTGTAATAAGATTTTTGGATTATGATCAACCTCAATTGTATAGAGATTGTTGTTGTAGACAAACTTCATCTTATGGTGAAGAGTAGATAGGATTACCCCTATTGTATGAATCCACGATCTACCAGGACAAATATTATATGAAAGATAATTAGGCATGACATAGATAAGGGTAGGAAAAGTCAGAGGTCCTATCTCAACTAGTAGTGTGCTTGTACCTAGTCATTGTCTACCAACATTATCAAAGCCAAGGATAGAAATAGTATCAGGTTTGATGAGAGATGTATCCACACCGATCTTATAGATTAGGTCAATGTTATAGAAATTAAGGCATGATCCATTATTTATTAAGTGCACTTTATTCTATTTCTATTAACGATGGCTAAAATCAATGAAGGGATCATGTTGTTTATGGATTTCAAGAGAATGTAATTCATGTTGGTGGAATATAATATCTAAATTTGTTGCATGCATACAACCAAACAAGGTTTCTACATCATTTTGTCTAACAAAAGGTGGTACCACTATCTTTTGTATGGCCTCTTGGAGCATCCCATGGTATGTAGGTGAAGTTTGTATCAATTCCTAAAGAGAGATCTTAGTTGGAGTAGCACAAAGCTACTTGACAATATCATACTCTTTACTCATATGTTGAGGAAGATGAGGTATATGAGGAAGAAAAGGTTGAGGAAATAGAATCATGGAAGTGGGAACGGTTGAGTTTGTTTATTTTGTTTGTTGTTTCGAGTATTGTATGTGTGAGAAACTACATGATAATGATAAATATGGTAGAACTAACATATTTTTTGTCATGGACTATTGGTTGAAATAAGTGAGTGATCAAGAAATGGGCCTGACAAATAAAAGAAAAGGAAACATAGAGTTTCTTCCCTAGGATAGGTGTCATCTTGGTGCAAACTTTAGAAGATGACAACACTAACACTTACAAAGTATTGTGTCATGGCCAAAAATAAATCACTCAAAGAAGTAGGTGGGCCTGATTTATTTAGATTAAAGAAGCTACCAAAAGAATATTACAGAGGCACTTGGAACGACTATGTTGCATTTGGGAAGGGATAATCCTAACAAATTTCCTTTGTTATGCCATTGTTTATTTGGTGTCAAATTGGACACAATGGGTCCTATATTCTATCAAAGAGACATTGTAGGTTTTGTATTTTTTATTATAGGAATATCCAATGGTTTTTGTATCATAGAGACCTTGTCAAGATAGAAGAACACAAAGTGTTGTGCCATTGGCTGAAATAAATGAGCCAACAAGTTTGTGGACCTTACATGAGAAACAAGTGGCATCTCTATGCTACTCCAAAATATAGCAATCAAGTTTCATTCTGCAAGTCATGTGATTGGTGCAAGTTTAGTAATCCAATTCATGCAATTGAAGAGGTCTCATGCTTTTAAAGAACCAGGGATTTTCTATAATAGATCTATAGTTAACTAAAGTTTTCTGAAGATATCATGATTCATTCTTTCATTTTAACTTTAGTAACATTAGGTAGGCCATACATTGTTATAAAATATGACTTATTAAATTATTAAAGGGGACATTTTTTTTAACCTTACTAGGTGCTTCTCAAGAACTAACTGAATACTTGATAATTATGCATCTTTTCTCTTATAATTTGTTCTTTGTTCAACAATGAAGAGAAGTGATATTGATGCAAGAGCATCCAAGGTGTAAGAGCAATCTTGCATCACCCAAAAAAAAATGGTGTTTCTTTTCAATAACAGTTAAATTTGGTAGGGTTACTATTTTTGTAAGTTTGCATTTATGCAAAGTTGGAAACAAAATCTTACACACACCTCCAAAATGGTAAATTGAAGCCAATGGTGAAGAAATAACTTCAATACCATTTGTCATTGGAGAGATATTAAAATTTTAATTTTAAAAAATCCTAGTAAAATCTTCGGGGTCAATTTTGAGGCACTTAGAGGCTTTGGATGGGCCTAAAAATTGGTGGAAAACAAAAGTAGCTACCCTTTAGGCCCTACTTTTAGGCACAATATTTTCTCAAGACCTTCCCAAAAAGGTATTATGATTGAAAATCCGACAGTTGGATCAAAAGCTATGACCCCACGAAGTTGTAATACCAAAATTAATAAAATTTCAAAATATCTTCCTGAGGAAGTTACACTTTCTAAAGGATTCTAGGGTGGTTACACTTTCCAGAATATTCTAGGGAGGTTACACCTTCTAAATAAAGGATGTAAAGGGGGACTACAGAGGGGAGGCAAAAGCAGAGTAGATGGTGGCTCCTATTTGCAGATTTATGTAATTAGAAAGCCCATGTGATGGCAAATCTAATGTTGTAATTTCATTTTCATTTCAATGATAATATAAAATATTTTCTTTCCTTCTTGCATTTTGTTTGTGTCATTATTTGTTGTTTTTGTGAGTTTTATATTGTAAGGGGAGTACCCTTCATCAAGTGGTATCAAAGCAGGTTTTCCTGAGTGTGTAAATAGATCGTTGAACATGAGGCAGTTTGCACTAGGACTTGTGGTTGTGGGTCTATGAGAAAAGATGCCTCCACGAAGAAACTGTGGTGGGAGAAATGTTGGGGTAATAGAGGAGGATTTTAGAGCCCTCTAGAGACAAGTTCAAGCACTGCAAGAGGAACTGCGTAGGGGAGTTGATGTCAAAAGAAGAGATGAAAGTGAGGATGAGGCTAAAGATGAGGAGCCATTCAAAGAGGAAGCCCGGGATGCAATGGATCCTGGAGAAGTCAAACTGATTAGGTCCATTTCCAAGATTGGAAAGATGCCAAAGATAGAAGTTTCTAATTTTTCTGGAAACCTAAATCCAAAGGAGTTGATCGATTGGATCAATGACATGGAAGAGTATTTTGAGTATGAGGAAATAGAAGACCCAGATAGGGTCAAATTTTAAAAGGCCAAATTGAAAGGCCGTGCTAGCAAATGGTGGAAAGAAGTCCAGTTGGAAAGAAATAGAAGAGGAAAAGAGAAAATAACAAGATGGGATCAGATGATGGAAAAATTGAAAAGAAAGTTCATTCCTAGAGACTATGAGTTGGATTTGTTGAAGAAGATGCAAGGGTTGAAACAAGCATGAAAATCTGTTAAGGAGTATACAAAATAATTCTACCGAGTCCTAATCAGAACAAGTCATTTTTGAGGCCAACAAGGAGAAATTTTCCAGTTACATAAATGGGTTGAAGCTGAGCATTGAAGAAGAGCTGAGCTTGGTAAGAATGTCTACCATTGAAGATGCATATCAATTTTCTTTGAAGGTAGAAGAGAAGTTGAATGGGAGGTTTGAAAGTAAGCAAAGAGGTGGTCACGGTGGAAGGACTAGTGGACAGTCATATGGAGGTAGAAATGAATACCAAAAGGACGATAGTAGCAGCCAAAACCAGAAAGGAGATAACACCCATCATCCTCATAATGGAGACCAAAGAGGAAGAGGAAGATCTAGGTGAGGAACAGGGAGAGGAGGCTTTCATGGAACTTGTTTCCAATGTGGAGAAGAAGGGCATAGGGAATACGAGTGTCCTCAACATCAAGGAAGGACAAATAGAAGACCTGAGGGTAATGCACGAGTTGCACATGTAGATGAAGATGTTGAGTCTTCACATTCTGAGGATGTAGAAAGAGGAGAGGTTCTTGTTACTAGAAGAGCCTTGTTGAATGAGGAGAAAGAGCCAAATCAAAGGAAGAATTTGTTTTGCACCAGATGTAAGTGTGAAGGTAAAGTTTGCAATGTTATTATTGATGGAGGTAGTACTGATAACCTTGTTTTGGAAGAGATGGTTAGTAAGTTGCAGTTGGAGAGAAGGAGGCATCCAAATCCATACTAGATTGCTTGGTTGTAGAAGGACCATAAGGCTTTGGTAAATGAACAATGTTTGGTAAAGTTCAAGATTGGAAATTACCATGATGAGGTATTGTGTGATATTATGCCTATGGATGTTTTTCATATGTTGTTAGGTAGACCATGGTAGTTTGATCGGTGAGCAGTACATGATGGACATGCCAACTCCTATTCTTTGACAAAGGATGGAGTTCGTCATAAGTTGAAGCCCTTGAAGGAGGAAGAGGAAAAAGGTATGTAGTAATGCAAGAATTTGTTTGGTTGATGGAAGAAAGTTCCTAGAAGGTATGAAGCATGAGCATATGTGTTTTGCATTGATCCCTAGAGTTGATAAAGAAGATACTACTGAGGTACCTGTAGAAGTTTTAGATTTGTTGAATGAGTTTCAAGCTATTATTTCTGATAACATACCTGAAGGTTTTCCTCCTATAAGAAAGATTAGTCATTAGATGGACCTAATTCCTGGAGCCAGTTTGTCGAATAAGGCATCTCATCATATGACTCCAACAGAGAGCAAAGAGTTGAACAGACAAGTGCAAGAGTTGTTGCAGAAGAGATTGATTCAAGAGAGTTTGAGTCCATGTGCAGTACCTACAATACTAGCACCAAAGAAGGATGGGGAATGGTGGATGTGTACAGATTCAAGAGCCATCAACAAGATCACCATCAATTATAGATTCCCCTTGCCAAGGATGGATGACATTATGGATTGTTTGAGTGGAGCTAAGTACTTCACGAATATAGATTTGAAGAGCGGATATCACTAGATCCATATTAGACAAGGAGATGAATGGAAGACAACCTTTAAAACCAAGTAGGGCTTGTACGAGTGGTTAGTCATGCCTTTTGGCTAACCAATGCATTGAGCACATTTATGTAGCTTATGAATGAGGTATTAAAAAAAAAGTTAGGAAAATTTGTTATTGTTTATTTGGATGATATTTTGATTTTCAGAAAGACATTGAAGGAGCACCTAATGCATATCCGGAAAGTTCTTGAAAAGCTAAGGGAGGAGAAGTTGTTGATTAATTTGAAGAAATGTAGTTTTGTAAAAAGGGAGTTGGTGTATCTGGGATTTGTTGTCTTAGTAGAGGGTCTTAAAATGTATCCAGAGAAGGTGAGATCTATCATTGAATGGCCTACCTCGAGGAGTGTTACAGAGGTAAGAACATTTCATGGTCTAGCAAGTTTTTACAGAAAGTTTATTAAGAATTTTAGTAGTATTTGTGCACCTCTGACTGAAGCAATGAAAGGGGATATAAAAGAGTTTAAGTGGACTACAGGAGCAGCCAAAATTTTTGACATGTTGAAGAAAAAAGTTATTGAGCAACCTGTTTTGGCACTTCTAGATTTCAATAAGGTATTTCAGGTAGATTGTGCTGATAGTGGCACTGCCATATGTTTTGAGTCAAGAAGGTAAGACTATTGCCTATTTCAGTGAGAAGTTAAATTATGCTAAGAAGAAATATTTTGTCTATGATCAAGAGTTTTATGCTATAGTTCAAGCTTTGAAGAAATGGAGACACTATTTGTTGCCAAAAGAATTTGTTTTATATACTGATCACCAGGATTTGTAGTATCTCAATAGTCAAGGAAAGTTGAATCAAAGACACTTAAAATGGGTTGATTTTTTGCAGTTATACTTTTTTTTTGAACCACAGGAGTGGAAGATCAAACAGAGTTGCAAATGCCTTAAGTAGAAGGAAAAATTTGTTGATAGAGATGAATATAGAGGTTGTTGGGTTCAATGAACTCAAGAGTTTGTATCCAGAAGATCCAGACTTTGTAGAAGCTTGGAAGGCTTGTTTGGAACCTGTTACATTGGATCAGACAAGATGGTTGGATTTATTAATCCAAGATGGATTGTTGTTTAGAGGAAGCCAATTGTGCATTCCAAGGATTTCTATGTGAGAGAATCTAATCAAGGAGAAGCATAGTGGATGATTGGCTGGGCATTTCGGTTGGGATAAGACCATTGCTCTTGTTAGTGAGAATTATTATTGGCCACAGTTACAATAGGATGTGAAGAATTTTGTACAAAGTTGCAGAGTATGTCAGATGGCGAAAGGAACAAGTCAGAATAATGGATTGTATCAGCCATTACCTGTTCCTAAGAGGCCATGGGAGGACATTAGTATGGATTTTTTCCTTGGATTGTCAAGGACACGGAGAGGGCATGATTCCATATTTGTGGTGGTGGATAGATTTTCAAAGATGGCACATTTCCTTCTATGTCATAAGACCAGTGATGCTATTCATATTACAGAGTTTTTTTTCAAAGAGATGGTGAGACTACATGGTCTATCGAAGAGTATAGTTTCAGATAGAGATACCAAATTTGTTGGTTATTTCTGGAGAACATTATGGAAGAAGTTGAAGACAAATTTGAAGTTTAGTTTTTCTCACCATCCACAGACTGATGGACAAACAAAGGTGGTCAATAGGAGTTTGGGTAACTTGCTAATATGCTTAGTAGGTGATAAACAAAAGGGATGGGATTTGATTTTACATAGGAAAAAATTGCTTATAACAATTCTGTCAACGGGAGCACTAGTAAATCACCATTCCAAATTATATATGGGAGTAGTATGAGGAATGCTTCTGAACTAAGAAATATGGATAAAGGAGAGAAGATTAGTGTTGAGGCTGAAGATTTTGCTGAGCACCTGAAGAATTTGCATGATGAGGTGAAGAAGCATATCAATAAGATGAATTCTCAGTATAAGGCTAAGGCATATCAAAAAAGGAGGTATAAGGAGTTCCAAGTGGAAGATGAATTCATGGTTCATTTGTGAAAGGAAAGGTTTCCAATTGGTACATACAAGTTGAAGATGAAGAAGTTTGGACCATGCAAGACCCTGAAGAAGCATGATTCAGGAAATACATATGAGATAGAGTTGCCTGATGGAATTCATATTTCACCTGTGTTTAACATCTCAAATTTAATAGAATATCATGAGGGAGGAGTTGATGAAGAAATAAAAGAGACACAGTGGAACATTCCAGTACCTACTTCAAAAAAGGATGAGATAGAAGACATTTTGGATAGCCGTGTGGGAAGAAGCACAAGAAACAAGCAATATGTAGAGTACTTGGTGAAATGGAGAGGAAGGCCTATTGAAGATCCATCATGGTTATCTGAGTCTGAGGTTAACCATCTTGGTTTCCCTCTAACTCCTAAGAAATGGCAGGGTCACTTTTTAAATTACCCTGGGTGTTTGATGCAGGAGCATCCAGGGTGTAAGAGCAATCTTGCATCACCCAAAAAAAATGTTGTTTCTTTTCAATAAGGGCTAAATTTGGTAGAATTACTATTTTTGTAAGTTTGCATTTATGCACAGTTGGACACAAAATCTTACACAAGCCTCCAAAATGGTAAATTGAAGCCAGTGATGAAGAAATCACTTCAATACCATTTGTCACTAGAGAGATTAAAATTTTAATTTTCAAAAATCCTAGTCAAATATTAAGGGTCAATTTTGAGGCACTTAGAGGCTTCGAATGCGCTTGAAAATTGGTGGAAAACAAAAGTAGTTTCCCTTTAAGCCCTACTTTTGGCACAATATTTTCTCGAGACCTTTCTGAAAAGGTATTATGATTGAAAATTCGAGAGTCGGATCAAAACCCATGACCCTGTGAAGTTGTAATACCAAAATTAATAAAATTTCAAAATATCTCCCTAAGGAAGTTACACTTTCCAGAAGATTCTAGGGTGATTACACTTTCCAGAAGATTCGAGGGAGGTTACACCTTCCAAATAAAGGATGTAAAGGGGGACTAGAGAGGGGAGGCGAGAGAAAAGTAGATGGTGGCTCCGATTTGCAAATTTATGTAATCAGAAAGCCTATGTGATGGAAAATATAATGTTGTAATTTCATTTTCATTTAGTGATAATAGAAAATATTTGCTTTCCTTCTTGCATTTTAATGTTGCTGTGAGTTTTAGATTGTAAGGGGAGTACCCTTCATCAAATATTCTATGCTAGCATAATTGTCTTTTGAAAATTTCTTTATAATAGAGATATTCTATTGTAGATTATTTAATTAAATAAATTAAATTAAGTATAAGAGGGAATATTGGCTAATATTTAAATTTATTGAAAAAGTATGAATCTGCCTTTGGCAATTAAATATTGTATATTGACTATTTGATTATACTATTGATTATACTAAATATATATATATATATAGGTATTATAGTATATTTTTAATGATGATTAAGAATAAATTGGGGGGGGGGGAGACAAAGGTCACATAACCCTAGGAATCCTTTAAAAGATATTCTCTTGATTTAAAATTCCTCCTCCTTTCCATCAATGAAATTAATTAATAATAATATGTATAGGTAAAGAAAGTAGATTATATTTGTTTGTATAAGACATCCTTTGAAAGTTTTATATGTGCCTTTAGAATACTATTAATTATTGTATCTAATTTAAAATGGAAATGTAGGTTAAAAATATTAATTTGAGATTTCTTTTAATACAATGGAAATTAAAATATGAAGTGTATATATTTATTTCTTCTTATATGTTCTCTTAATTGGTGTTTTACTTTTATAGTATTAATTTGTGATTTCTTTTAATTCTTTTATATTTATTTTAGTTTAAGATTTAAATAAAAATTATTTTAATATCTAATTCCTCACATCTTATAGAATTAAACCAGGAACAATGATTCTCTTATTTGTATATTCTAGAAACATGGGTAAATTAGGTACAATGATGCTCTAAGCAATATATTGACAAAATCTTAATGTTGTGTTGTTGTCAAAACCATATCATTATTGATTATAATAGTTTATTATTTGATTTATAATGTATTACCGTGGTGGACATATATATATCATCTTTCTATTGGTGTTAGCACTTTCAATGATCCTTGAAATGGTTTCATACATTAAGCTAACTTTTCATAATTTCATTAAGTTATAAAGTTCAAGTGCTATTTGTTTGAGTTATACATGATTATTGACAATGATTTGATATCTATTGAAAGTTTATTTATATTGATGAAGTGGGTATATTGTATAGTTTATCCTTAATTTTATAATCAATAATTTTGATGATTGATTTGATTTGGAATCTAAGGGTGATACAGATTATTGTGATTGATTTATATGGAATTGTTTATATTAGCATTGATTTAGTTGAAGGTCTCGTTATGATATTGCCTCTTTTATTTCTCTCTTGTCATTTTGTGGGTTCCATGTGTTGGAGATGTAAAAATCTGGTGATTTTACATATTGTCTACTTTTATAATTTTTCAAGTGGGTCTCACATTGAGTGCATTTCCCTCTCTTCGTGCATATTTTCTTCATATTTTCCCATGTTGCTCCATATGTTTCATCCAGTCTTACTTTTTTCACATTCTGGACTGTTTCAGCTTGTGATGGTCTAGGGTTCCCTGACCCATGTTACGTTTTCTGCTTGCATGAGTCTGAGTTGCCTATCGGCAAGACTCATCTGATGTCACGACGATCATAGGTTTTATGCATTCATCTTTTGGCATGACTTTCGTACTGCTTCAGCGACAGGAGGATACATATATCGGCAAAGGTTTGGGGCTTCGGTGGAAGGTCATAGTGATCTTCCTTTGTCTTGCCGACCATTGAAAATAGATATACCCTTCGGTGAGACTTATGATTTGATATATGGTCTTGGAAAACTTGTTGGGTCTTGTCGACAGGGTCAAAATGTTTTGCTCTTGGCAGGAGTTTTGTGTTGTCTTGGCAAACAGGTATATGCTCGGGGCTTTTGATATAACAATATACTCTACATAATGTCTCACCAAGGGTTGCAAGTTATAGTGACAGATGGAATCGTCGGCGGGAAAGATCATATGTCTCGGCGACATGCATGTGGAAGGTGCTTCTCGGTGAAAGTTTGCTCCTGTTTTGGTGATGTAGGATGGTGGGATGGCTTTCGGCGAAACATTGTTATCTACAACAGGTCTCCTCGACGGTTGGAGGCTACAATGATATGCATGATGAACACTTTTCGGTGAGAAATGTTTGGCATCTCAGTGAATGAAAGCATGTGAAGAGTTATATTTCGATATAACATTTAGTTATCTGTATGACATCTCCCTGATATCACAAGGCTATAGCGAAACATAAAGGGAACAAAAGCGATACTTCTTGACTTCGACATAGCAAGCTGGTGGTTACGGCGATGCACGAGGATCAGATGCAAACATGATGATTAACGATTAATGATATAGTTGCCTTCGGCATACCTTCTGTATTATCCTGGCGACTGGTTCACTGGCGAATAAAAAATAGAAATTCAAAAGTTGTGGGCCGACATATGGAATTTTAACTGTTGCTGGCCGACTTGTTTTTGCCCGAATTTTACGGTGGCTGACATGGAGTTTCAAATTGACTTATTTTCTAGTGCTGGTGTATAAATATGCACCCCGATTGTAATTGAAACATCATCAAATGTGAGATTAGATACAGTAGTTAGGAATGGCTATAGTAGAATAATTTTCTCTTATCAGAGACTAGGTGCATGTTTTCAAATGGCGAATTCAATATGAATCAGCTGGTGTGGCAGGTTATTTTGGTATCAATTGTCTGTTGAGTTTATTGAACAGTATTGCTGAAGCTGTCTCCATGTTGATTCTTTCTGGTTGTTTAAATTGGCATAACAAGTTTATGTTCAGTTTGTCAATGCACATTTGTTGTATTTGTGTGATTAATTCATTGGTTCTCTCAAGTAGAGATTAAATCCTTTTCATTGATCATAGTAATCAGGAAGAGCTCAGTAGTCATAATCTAGCATTGTTTATACAAGTTATGAATAGATCATATGCCTACAATTTGATTTTCTGCCTGAATAAGTTGCCCACTTCTGTTTCATTTGACTCTGCATACCCAATAAGGCACTGGTCTCTACAATTTCATTATTTGAATTCATTCAATCTCTTTATATTAGTTATTTAAGCATTTAGTATTTAGATCTGAAGATTGCTATCAAGTTTGGTTTCATTTGTTCACTATCATCTACCATTGTGGACAAAGCATTTCAGAAGGATAATCATAAGTAAGTCTACTCAATTCAAAAGGTACACCCACCTAGGTTTAGCAACACCTAAAGAGTAGAAGGTTGAGTTCTCGTGGCCTTGTTTGTTACCCTAAAGCATATCAAGAGATTGGCAGCCTCTTGAGGCATTCAACCTGTGTTTTTAAGAGCTAACAAATTGGCGACTCCGCTAGGGAATAACTTGAGAAATCTGGTGGTAGACAACCTTTCCTTATAGAGTCATACAAATTTTTAAATCAGGTCTTCAAATAGAAATTCATAATTGTGTAGTTTTTAGCTCCCCATCTGAGTCACACAACTAACAAATTGGCAACTCTGCTAGGGACTATATCAGAAAATTCGGTTGAAGACCACATTATAGAGTCATTGGAGGAAAAGTTGTAATTTTAAAAATTTTCAGAAAGAGTGATTCCGCTGGGAAAAAGATTAGAAATAATGATTTTCCTACTTTTGGAAAAGTAGGTGGCGACTCTGAAAGAATTTTTGTATTTTTTCAAACCTGAATGGAGGAGGATCTCAATTCAGGGGAGGTCATGCTGGAGCTCCTCATGGTCAACAATATATGCCATATTATCATACACAGCACTATGGTCCGATGTACCAGCATTAGTACCCACATAGCGCCCCCCCTCATCAGCATACAAATATGATAAAACAGTTTGATTTAGATGGGATTTAATTATCCCCTTATCCAATGGATGGTAGTTGGAGAGGTATTGTTCCAAAGTTTATAGGGTGTGATGCAATCACTACTGAAGATCATTTAAGAAGTTTCAATGCTTTTATCCAAGATTTGGATGTGCCATATGAAGATTTACACATGAGGCTATTCATGATATCACTTGTTGAAGACGCCAGGGATTGGTTCAATAGCTTACCAGCTATCTCAATTGATTCTCTTCAAGGATTTCAAGATCAATTCCTTGAGAAGTTTGGGAATCTAAGTGTACCAGATTATGCTCTTCGTGAATTAATACACATTCAAAAAGATCAAAGTGATACAATTTATGATTTCAATCAGAGATTCAATAAGTTGTAGAATAAGATACCTCTTGGATCAAAGTTACCGGATTCTATAGCACTGAGTATTTATTTGAATGATTTTGATCCAAAGACAGGGTATGAGTTGAGAAATAAATTCCCAAGAAGTTTGGCTGAGGCACAGAAGATGGCGCAAACAATTGAAAACAATAGGAAGGCTACTGGGATAATCAGTAAAAGAGATATTCCTAGGGTTTCCCAGCAAAGCAACATATACAGGAATGAAAGGATGAGGTTGCATGATATATCTTACAATGCACACTGGAATGACAACAAACCTATAACATCTAGGTTTGGAAGCGAGGGAGCTCCTGATCCATTGAGCAAGAGAGGAACCTATATGGTAAGTAACAATTACTTTTGTGATTTTTGTGATAAGCCACATTCCCCAGATCATTGTGTTGTAGCCTAAAGAATACAGGAGGAGGGAATGCTGATGGAAAACAATGAAGAGGATCACAAAGTTTATTTGACTTCAAATACCTTTCACCATGTTGTGGAAAGGAACTCACCTTTGGAGGATGAAGGTTATCAGCATGATGTTTCAAATCAGAAATACAATGTTCATATGGTTGAATAGCAGGTTCTTTCTAAAGAAGATTATATAGTGCCACATTCTATTGAGGTCCCTGCCCAATACAGTATGAAGAGATTTACTGAGGAAAAGATAGAGAGACTAACTATTGCTAATTAGAAGGAGGAAACAAAGGAGAAACATTGGAGCAGAAGAAAGGGATTAAGGCAAAAGGTTTCTCTTTTAACTTCAGTCAAGCGTTATCCCAGGGAATATGGTATGAGAATACTATCAATGTTGAATCCAATAGTTTTATTTCTGATGAGTATAGAGAAATTGATCAAGCGATGCAACCGGTAGAAGATGAGACATGTGCAAATCAAGATGATTCATGTGATAGCTTGCAGAAGGAAGATGAAGGTACAAGAGATTTCTCTTGCATAATAGATTGTGATAGGGAAAGCAGTGCACATTGTAAGGAATCCAGTGAATATTCAGCTTATGATGATGAACCAGACGATTTTGATCTACAATCAAGGGATTCTTCTACCTATTATGAAGATCCATTCGATCGTGATGAGGTTTGTACATTTTAAAGTGATTTCCAAAATTTTTTAAATTCACTGTATGATGAAGAGTTAAACAAAGATCAGATGATTGTTTGCCAAGGTGTGTCAATGAGTAAGTTTCAGATATATTCAAATCCATTCTATGAAAAGGAGGAAATAATTTCAGACAAGCAGAATGATGGAATAAATGACTGCACTGATGATGTTTCTATTTCTGATTTCCCATTCTTTGATGGTATTGGATTTTTGTTGATGATGACAAAAGTGAAGAGCACAACTGTAGTGATGAAAATGTTCAGACTTGTTCACTTGTTATTGAACAGATTGCAGATTTGTTTACTTCTGAATACTAGGGATGTGCACATGATGATTACCTTGAGGTTTTGTCTCCATCTTACTTTTGTTTTAACAGTAAAAAATATTTGTGTAAGGATTCTTATGATTCCCTGTGTATTTCTTGGAATGATGGTGATACTTTTGGTATTGGTCAGAAGTCTGCTTCCATTCAGGATGAGGTATGTGATTTTGAAATTTCTAATCCATGTGAAGAAGACATTTGTTTGCATACTAAGGATGATAGAAGTCCAGATTTTATTGGTTCACGTATGCATGATATTGAAGACATGAGTCATGATCCAATGTTGATTCCAAATAATGATACTAAGGAAGTGCAAAGGGTTTCAGATTTGTTTGTTTCAGACAACATTGATACAGCAAAATTTTTTGATTTGAAGAGAAGCATTTTAATGATGAATTTTCAATACAGCTGGGAGAATGTTTCAAAATTCCTAACAGAGAGAGAAATAATGTAAAAGGTTGTATTTCATATGCATGCATTTTGTGTATTGAAGATAACAGGGGTTTGTCCCAAGAATTTGAATTACAGAATGGTGTTGGGATTTTGGGCCAAACCGAGCATGATGATATCCTAAGAACTTGCAATGATTGTGACAGAGCAGAGTGTGTGTGATTGTCTTCAAGAAGAATCTGATGAACTCAAAAGAAAATCAAGTATTTGACAAGGGAAAAGTATGGTTTGAGCTCAGAACAGGTGAAGTTAAAACACAGAGGATTAAGGGTTGCCAGTGCATGGACAACTCTTGCTTTTCCTCTTTAAAATTCTTTTCTATGCATGGTAGCTTAGGGTTTTGGTTAACCTCCTTCTTGCATTCATTTTGCATTCATTATTTCATGCTTCATTTCCATTCCCAGTTTGCTCATTTTGTGTCTGGTCTGCTCACCCATAGATTCTTGATCCTTGCAATGATCTTACTATCATTCATCCCCAGATGGAGCCACTATTGGAGCTATAAAAATCTGGTGATTTTACATATTGTCTACTTTTATAATTTGCCAAGTGGGTCTCACCTTGAGTGCATTTCCCTCTCTTCGTGCATATTTTCTTCATATTTTCCCATGTTGCTCCATATGTTTCATCGAGTCTTACTTTTTTCACATTCTGGTCTATTTCGGCTTGTGATGGTCTGGGGTTCCCCAACCCATGTTGCGTTTTCTGCTTGCATGAGTTTGAGTTGCCTATTGGCAAGACTCATCCGATGTCACGGTGATCATAGGTTTTTTGCATTCATCTTTCGGCATGACTTTCGCACTGTTTCGGCGATAGGAGGATACATATATCGGCAAAGGTTTGGGGCTTCGGTGGAAGGACATAGCGATCTTCCTTTGTCTTGCTAACCGCTGACAATAGATATACCCTTCGGTGAGACTTATGATTCAATATATGGTCTTGGCGAAATTGTTGGGTCTTGCCGACAGGGTCAAAATGTTTTTCTCTCGGCGGGAGTTTTGTGTTGTCTTGGTGAATAGGTATATGCTCGGGGCTTTCGATATAACAATATACTCTACATAATGTCTCACCAAGGGTTGCAAGTTATAGCGAGAGATGGACTTGTCGGCAGGAAAGATCATATGTCTCGGTGACATGCATGTGGAAGGTGCTTCTCGTGAAAGTTTGCTCCTGTTTCGGCGACGTAGGATGGCGGGATGGCTTTCTGCGAAACATTGTTATCTACAAGAGGTCTCCTCGATGGTTGGAGGCTACAGCGATATGCATGATGAACACTTATCGGTGAGAAATTTCTAGTGTCTCAGTGAATGAAAGCATGTGAAGAGTTATATTTCGATATAATGTTTAATTATCTGTATGACATCTCCCCGATATCACAAGGCTATAGCGAAACATAAAGGGAACAAAAGTGATACTTCTTGACTTTAACATAGCAAGGTGGTGGTTACAGCGATGCATGAGGATCAGATGCACATGGGATGATTAACGATTGACGATACAGTTGCCTTTGACATACCCTCTGTATTGTCCTGGTGACTGGTTCACTGGCGAATAAAAAACAGAAATTCAAAAGTTGTGGGCCGACATATGGATTTTTAACTATTGCTGGCTGACTTGTTTTTGCCCTAAATTTTACGGTGGCCGACATGGAGTTTCAAATTGACTTATTTCTAGTGCTGGTGTATAAATATGCACCCCGATTGTAATTGAAACATCATCAGATGTGAGATTAGATACAGTAGTTAGGAATGGCTACAGTAGAATAATTTTGTCTTCTCAGAGACTATGTGCATGTTTTCAAATGGCGAATTCAATGTGAATTAGCTAGTTTGGCAAGTTATTTTTGTATCAATTGTTTGTTGAGTTTATTGAATAGTATTGCTGAAGCTGTCTCCATGTTGATTCTTTCTGGTTGTTTAAATTGGCATAACAAGTTTATGTTCAGTTTGTCAATGCACATTTGTTGTATTTGTGTGATTAATTCATTGGTTCTCTCAAGTAGAGATTAAATCCTTTTCATTGATCATAGTAATCAGGAAGATTCATCTGGATTGTTAAAGAAGAGCTTAGTAGTCATAATCTAGAATTGTTTATACAAGTTATGAATAGATCATATGCTTGCAATTTGATTTTCTGCCAGAATAAGTTTCCCACTTCTGTTTCATTTGAATCTGCATACCCAATAAGGTACTGGTCTCTGCAATTTCATTATTTGAATTCATTCAATCTCTTTATATAATTTATTTAAGCATTTTAGTATTTAGATCTGAAGATTGCTATCAAGTTTGGTTTCATTTTTTCACTATCATCTGCCATTGTGGACAAAGCATTTCAGAAGGATAATAATAAGCAAGTATGCTCAATTCAAAAGGTACACCCACCTGGGTTTAGCAGCACCTAAAGAGTAGAAGGTTGAGTTCTCTTGGCCTTGTCTATTACCCTAAAGCGTATCAAGAGATTGGCAGCCTCTTGAGGCATTCAACCTGCATTTTTGAGAGCTAACACCATGACGTAAGTCTTCCTTTTATGTTAGTTCTGATTGAGGAGACTTTGTTGCATTGTCTTTCTTGTGGTCATATTTTGAGATGGTTGGGAACCTGATATGTTTGAATTAACTTCAATAGAAGTTTATGGATTTTTCGTGTTTTTGGCTTCCAGAGGCAATGGAGAAACTTGATTTATGTTGATTTTCCACAGTCGGTCCGTTGTGATTTATTGATCTTATTTCGGATTTTGAGCTTGTGGGTATTACTTTGTACCATGGTGTTGACTTTTGATGTGGTGGGTGGTACCTCCTTTGTTCATGTTTTAGTGATTTGGAATGGGTTTGCAAGATGGTTCTTACCTTGCATGTTGTGTGTTATGTACACCTTGATTTTTATGTGAGATGAGGTACACCCCGTGCGTGTTTTGGTTTGGTACCCATAGGGAGTGGCTCTTCATGGGGTTTCAGCGCACAAAGGGGTTGTTAGGTTAACCCATGGGAGAGTTTCCTAAACAAGTGATAATATAATTAATGAACTAGTAGGTTTGGGTAGATAAACACTAAACAAGATTAATTATGAGCCTCACCCATACTGTTAGTGCTTTCAGAGGCTAAGGATGGGATGAGAAGACCTAGTTGGTAAAATCACTTCCTTGTCCTCACAAAAGGTAAGTGGTCCCACATGAGTCACCCTATGGAGCAGTCGCCTTAAGATAGGCAGCCTGGATAACCATAGATGGAGGCGGTACCTTGTGATAGGTTGCCTGGTTAATCCATATAAGGCCATGCGATGGCACTCTCCTACAATACCCATTTATTTTCCCTTGTTTGGTTGCCTCTGGGAGTGTAGATTGAATTGTTGATGTTTTTGAGGCAATTGGTTCTTGGTGTTTTTTGTTGAAGCCTCCAAGTTCTATCTTTTAGTGTTGCACACATGCCTCATGGAAACTTGATTGATGTTAATGAAAGGTTCCCTTGATATTTATTGTTGTTTGATATTGTGATTTCATTTGCAAGCTTTAGATCCTATTATTGTTGGCACCTCTTATGGTTATTTAGTGCTGATCTATAATATTGGCATTTGGTTTGTTGGATTCTTAATTATTTTGTTGAGGCTATGTGATGGCAATGTTATGGGTTGTTATCTTATGTTGTTGTTATCCTTGTTGTGGAGTCTGGTTTTCTTTTTTGGTTGAGGAATGGGGATATTTCTTGTCAACTCCTAGAATGGGGGGTGGTCTTTCGGGTCCACGTGGTCAGGTGGAATGTGTTATGCACCCCATTAGATCCCCAGTCCGAGTTCATGTTGATGTTGTTGATCTAGGACTCTACCCCAGTTCTATTGAATCATGTTCAATTATGTAACATTCTTGTATGTGATGTATCTTTTCCTCTGCATGACAGGATGCATATGTACTCCTAAAGTGATGTAATGTACTCCTAAAGTAATGTAATGTACTCCTAAAGTGATGTAATGTACTCCTGAAATGGTTGTAATGTATTATTTTACCTTTGTAAACCTTATGTGGTAATCGTTATCTGATGTGTTGTGTCTGTGGAAATATTATCCATAATTTTCTTATTGAACTATTAATAAAATGTTGTATCTTTTTCATCTCTTTTGATCATGGATGGTTGTATGTTATCTTTTCTTGACTTGTTCATTATCTTTATGGTTTTAGTTTAGGATTTCGTGATGCCGTCTTGTGTACCCCAAAGGACGTAATGGTCTTTGTAATTGTATAATTGCCTTATATGTAATATATGTTCATGTTCATCTTATGTATTGTTCTACTTTCAAAAAAAAATTGTGCGGTAAATTGGTTGTTTCAGTTGTCCTTTGGGGTTTGCACAACGGGGTGTTATAGCTTGGTATCGAGCCTATGATTACTCATTTTGATAAATAATGTTTATGAATGGTTTAAAATAATTCATTTTAAATGCTCTTTGTTGCTATGAATCAATATTATGTTTTGAACAATAAGCATTGTGTCAATTTGATATTAACCTAAGATTTATCATTCGATGTATCACCTTAGAAAGGTTTTATTAAATAAGCAACATCTCCTCTCTTTTCTCTCCTTAATATCTAGAGAATTTATTGAAAATAATAAGAAGAGTTGGCTTCTAAAATTTGGAGGTTATTATGCACATCAAGTCCCACATTTATAGAATTTCCAATTGTTTCGGTTAGGTTGTATGCAAGAGAAATCTTGAATATAAACAAAACATCAACATTAATTATACAAGATAATTTCCACTAATGGTGGAGTTGCCACAATTCAAGGATTGTAAGTAAGGAAAAAATAGTGGATTGAAATTATGCAACCATATTTTATTAAAAAATATGCCACATAGTAACACACATTTCTTTACCCCTTTTTTACATTAAAAAATTACACTGCTAAAATTAAGAAAAATAAATAATAAGATCAAAGGACCCAGTGCTCAATAAAATAATTCTTAAAAATATGAACAATGAATACTACATAAAATAAGCTAAATAATCACATGAAACCTTGCTTTGTACCATTCTAGATTAACTTTACACAAGTACTCAACATTATAGATCTCTTACCCCTTTAATATCAAATGATGACATGGTTAAAAATCAATTGAACAACAAACCCCACAACTAATTTGACATTTAAAATATACAAACACAAATAAAACAATATTGACTCACAAACAATATGCTCAATTGGGCTCTAGGAAAATTCACTGCCAACAATTCATCGATGGGTAGGAAAATTCACCCCACCAACAATTCATCGCCATGGAAAATTAACCACCAAAAATTCATGCAATTAATTTATCGCGTGGTGAATTGTCATGGCAGTGAATTTTCTTGTGGTGAATTTTCCATCAGTAAATTGTTGGCGGTGAATTTTTCGCTCAATTGAACTTATTGCAAAAATAGATACAAAAGAATTTATATAAAAAAGACACATTCAAACTTCTCTTATTTCAATTTATTTTCCTTCAAAATTTGGTATGTGTGGACCTTCTTTGACTAGAAAATAATTTCTAATTCTATCCCATTTTCTTAAAACTTCCCACCCCTTGGTCTCCTATCTTTCATTATCTATTTATTCCTTTAAAAAAGGTTACATGAAAATAGTCTTCATCATCAAAGGAAAGGTGATTCAATTTCCAAACATATGAATATTATACACCCAAGATTTAGATCAGAGTCCTATAAAATTACTGAAAGCTTAGACTCATATATTTTTGATTCATGACCCATCTATTTTCCATATATTTTATGGTTGTTTGCTTTGTCATGCTTAGATCATCATAGATACATAAAGATAACACTTATATGATGGCGCAAGGCCTTAGTTTCTACACTTGGCATTCAAATGCTTTTCTTTTTTCATATGTTGCATCAAGCTCATGGCATCATATAGTTACATGATAATCTATAAATGGATTGCAAAATAAGTTTGTTTCACAATTGCTTTATGACAAAGATCATGGTTTCAAATGAAGGAAGTACAAGGTGTTGTGTAGAAAATAGAGTTCTAGCATTTATGCAAATTAAAGGTTTAGATAGAGTGATTACAAATTATTGGTTTTAAAAAGTGATAATTAAACAATCACATAGATGATTAAGAAACTATTAGTTTATTTTGTTATGTTTCTTAAATGGTATTTCATACATCAAATTATATATTTTCATCTTCGATTTGTTCTTGTTAAAGTACAATTATACACTATAAATGTGAATTAGCATATAAGGGTTCAACCATCCATGTGATGTGTACTTAAATTTATAGTTATTGAGTGAACAATTATGATTGTAGGTAAATTATAATAGAACAAAGAGGGGATTGTCAAAGGCTTATAGGGGAGGAACATTACTTGTTTTTTTGCATTGTATGTCTAAGAGGCTTTGGATTTTATTTAAATTGGGAATAGTGGATGAAGAGGTCATTAGAAATCACTCTTGTTGGAATTTTCTCCCAATTTTAAGTTTTCCAAGGTGAATCCTTGTGCCACCATTCTTGTTTGACAAGCTATTGTTCCTTCATGTTTAGTTGATTTATTGAGTGTTGTAATACTTTAATTTGTCTTATTAAAGATGTAATTGACAATTTATGGTACAAAACATTCATTTCTTGCACTCTATAAAATACTATTAATAATTATTTGATTAATAATTTTGATTCTTATCTATAGACATTTGATACAAGAAATGAAAATTGTTTAAGTTGATTATTAACTTATTTATCTTCTTAGGATTTGTAAGGTACATCATCCTTGAGTAGAGAGAGGGTATCATGCTTGAGGGAATTGTCATAGCTTACCAACGATGGGAGAAAATAATTAGTGTGAGTCCATATAACTACCTTGTCATCAAAAATAAAAATCTTTACTTATGGGTAACCTTATAATTGCTTGTGAATGAATGTAGCCCATTCAGGTTAAGTTGATCATGTGCCACATGACATTGAGTGAGTTGTGGTTTTACTAGTTTTAACTTGATCATATTTTTTATTTTTCTATTAAACATTATTGATTATTTAATTTTCATTGATAAAATTGAGCATCATATATTGATATTTGTGTTATCATTATGTTCCAAAACACCAACCTTGATTGTGTGTGTATATAAGGGATAAAATTTAATCGTAGTCTTGTATGAATAAAATGGATAAAGTCACTTTAGGGGAAATGACTAGAAGTGTTGGACATGTTAGGAAGGCATGAATAAAGTGTAAAAAATTAAAAATAAAATGAAATGGTTCTCATAACCCATGAGTAGCATGGGTGAATGATTTATTTTGATTATGCTTTTTTTAGTGTAGATTTAATTTGTAATTTTCTTGTTTTGGATGACTTGAGTGGAGGGTTGTCAATTCCTAGTTTTCTCACCTTTGGTGTGAACAAACAATGTTTTCGGGGAGCACTCATAGCTAAGGTCACCATGCGACTCTAGGATTGGGTTAGTGCTCTAATTATGTTACAAGCTCAAAAAGGTCATATTTCTTGGCTTTTTGCATGGTAATATGGGTTTTAATAGATTGTTGGAAGAAGGCCATGTACTCTCTAGATTAAATAGGTTTCATGTGGAAAATTTGGGCATGTTAATGTGTTTTATTAGGCATAAGATTAGTATTGTGAATTTTGGGTTGTGGCTTGGAAGTAGTTGTAATTTGTAGTTGTATTATTTCTTTTTATTGGCTTCATTCACATACGGTTTAAAGGGTTGGATTCAACCCTTATAATTGGAAAGTTTTCTTCATATGTCATTTTAAATTCTTATTTTTGAATTGATTTTGATAAATGATTTGGAAGTGGTTTTAGTGTTTTATTCAAATCTATATTTCAAAGGAAGTAGATATGGTAGGAGGGTGTTAAATTTAGGAAAGAAAACCATGCTCCATTTTTCAATGACTTTTGTTTTGAATGTGTTCATCTTAAATCTAGTTATTTCTTATGTCGTTGACATCCATGTTATTACCATTGAAGATTATAATAAGAATTAACAAATTAATATGATTTTAGGGCCTATGTAGGTTGTAACCATGTTTAATCTTTATTACTGTGGTTGCAACTTATGACCATGAAAGGATTTAAACTTATATTAAATGGTGCTCATATGTATTTAGGAGGTTGAAATGTTTTTGAATTTGTATGCAATTCAATGAGCTGTCATTGTTGTATTGTATGAATTCAAGGATGTTTCTATTTAGTTATGTGTAAATAGTTTGAAAGGTTTTAATTGGTGGAGTTTGGAAGGGGTTGTACTCACTGTTAGGATTAAGGTTCCATCCACCTTGTAAATCCTACGTCATGGTTCCAACATCCTTGGGAAGTGTCTCTAGGCACTTAAGGTGTATTGGGTAAATATTTTATTATATTAATTCTCACCATTGTTTGTAATATATTCATAAGGGGCCATGGATCCACTCACAATGGTAAAGATGAATTGTGGATATAAATATTTAGTATTTTTTCTCCACATGTGGACTCCAAAAAAAAGATAATAAATGATAAGGAAAAGGACAAATGAGTGACTGCTGTGATTCTCCAAGTGAGAGATTGGAATGAGGCAAGAGGTGTCTCTTGGTATTCCATCATTTATTGTATTTAGTATAATGTTTATCTTCCATTTTTTGGTGTCCAAGTTGGAGAGAAAGTATTGAAGGAAAAACTAGTGTCCTTTTACATTCTGAGGAGGTATTCCAAGGGTTGGAGATGTTTGGAATGAAGGTTCTATTGGAAGCTTTTCATTGAGAAGATTGGTGGATCTATGGAAAATGAGGCTACTATGGTGTTGTTATTGATGTCAACATTAAGGTCAACATTGATGTACAAATAATTAATTAGTATGATTGAATTTAGTGATGGAAACCCATTATATAGATGTCCTTTTTTTGTCTGAAGTAGCCCAAATATGTTGTAGAATTTCCTAATTCCTAGAGTACAATTTTTAGTGTACAATGAACTGGTTTTGTGGTCCGCATTGCTTTGCTATGAAGAACCTGGTTATCTAGTTTTGAGATAGTTTTGGTACTTGTTGGAGGAATCTAAATCCAATATTTCACATCTTGAAGCCCTTTGCAATTGAAGTTAGAGTTGACAGAGTATCACTCTAAATATGGAAAATTTACGGTGATAGAGTACCTAATTGGAATGCTTCGCATTCCACCACAAGTGATTGCCTTGATATGCAATTCTAAGGGAGTGTTTACAAATGCTAGAAGTTTTTTTTCCTTGTGGCATGTGCTTTGGAGGTACACATATCGAATTGTGGATGAAAATTTGGTTCATTCCATTCTTGCTTCACCAATGGTGCCAACCTAAAGGGCTTGAGGTTGTGCGGAGTTAAAGTAAGTTGGATTAGACTTATGGGAGTAATTATAGGTCCCTTCTGACTATTTTGATGTGCTACATGTTTTGGTTTATTTTGTGAGATGTGTATCATTGGATTTTAAGCCGAGAGGTTGTTGGATGGCACAGTGCATCTAATTAGGTTGACCTAATTGATGTGGTAAGTTTTTGTGAATGTGATGCATATAAATGTAAGTTCATTTTGGTGTTGAAGAAAGTGATAGATCATAAGTGTGTGAATGTGATGCAAAAGTGAGAGTGTGATGTGAATGTAATGTGATAGAGCATAGTATGATAGGTTTGAAGCATGAAGTGTGTTAAGACAATTTATAGGGCTTAATTGGAATTGTCTCTAGAATATTGTAGATGTATTGTATCAATTCAAATCTCTGGCAGTGAGCCACCTTCTTTTTTATCCTAGAAGTGAGCCATTTCTTCTATTCTCTAGATAGTGAGTCCTCTGGACAGTGAGTCCACTTGGTAGTGAACCATTCAATAATATCTTATGACCAATTATAATATATTGTGAGCTAATCCTCACCATGGTTTTTCCCTTTTTAGTTTTTCCACATAAATCTGGTGTTCTTGTGTTCTTGATGTGATGCATTTATTCTATGTTCCTTTCCATTACTACAAAGTTGATGTGATGCATTGAATGAATGTTTAATTTATAAGGTTAATGAATTTCAGGGAATATTGATTACCCCCCCTCTCAGTATTCTGGGTGTTCAACAATTGGTATTAGAGTTTGGTTCCTTCAATTGGCTTGATCATTAAGGTAGATCTTGGAGGTTGAACACATGGCTACACGAAAGTATCTTATTCCTTTAGAAGAGATTATCCCTGAAGGCTTTACTGAAGAAGATTGTATAGTTGACATGGAAGGAGAACTCAAATCAACCCTTGATGATTTGGATAAAGAAGAAGTTGAGAACAAAGATTTCAAAAAAGGATCTTAGTGATGCAGATGATTGTATTAAGAAGTTGAGAGAGAAAATCAAGAAAGATACAAATAGAATCAAAGAGCTTAAGCAATCAAATGAGACGATTACTAGTCTAAAAGTGAAAATAAAAGAAGGTAAAAGGGTTGAAGACTGCTTGAATGCTAAACTGAGAGATAAATCTAAAGAATGCTCAAAGCTTGAACAAGAGATTGTGTCTTTGACATCAGATTTGGAAAAAGAAAAGATTGAAGAAGACAAATTCAAAAAGGGATTCACAATGCTTGATGAGATGATTGCAAATCAGAAAGTTTCTAAGGAAAAATAAGGATTAGGGTTTGATAAAGGTGAAAGTTGAAAGGTAGATCAAACTCCAAACAATGTTGAAAAGAAGAATGACAAGAAGAACAACTTCAAGAAAATCTAGAACTAGAAGAAGGAATTCAAAAGGTCACCTATTAGATAACCAAATGCACAAGCTACCCATATTTTAATGCTTATTGTTATTCCTACAATAAGTTTGGACATAAAGCTGTAGAATCTAGAAGCATAATAAATTAGAATGTGCAATCATTTCTCAGTCAGTGTTATACATGCAATAGATTTGGTCATAGAGCTAGTGAATGCAAAAATAACATGATGAATGGTTACAATAAAGGCATGATGTTTCAATCTTTCAATGGCTATTGTTATATATGTAATGGCTTTGGGCATAAGGCTAATAAGTGCATATTTAGAATGGGTGGAAGTAATCTTGTTCAAACAGGTGTCACATGAAACAAATGCAATAAATTAGGATAGTTGCTAAGTTCTACAGAAGCAAGAATGTGAAATCCTTTGTTTGACTAAAGAAGGATGATTTGGTAAAGAATGTGGATCTAGTTGAGATGAAGGAAATGAATAATATTTGGAAAAATAAAGAAGAGAATGAGGTAAACAATGAGTTTGTGCTAGCTTTTGGTGTAGATGTTTCCCCTATAAACTAAATTAAGACCTTTGGATCAAGTGGAGTTTTAACAGAAGATCTTTAAGTCTTTGCCAAAGATATGGTGTTGATGCTTTTGACACGTTGATATAACATGTTATTACAGAGATTTGTAGATTATTTAAAGGTGCCTACGATGACACAATTAGGGTTTTTCAACTTTTGAACTAACTTCAAATCAATGCATTTAATATATTTTTGGTCATTCAAAAGGTGTTTATAAGTGATTTTGTATGTGAAAAGTTCATTTGTGATCAATTATTTGAAGAGTGAAGAGAATAGAAGAGGTGAATTAAAGCAATTGTCACATGAAACCCTACCTAGAAAAGGATTCAAAGGTATTTATAGTCTCTTACTTAAACCTAGTTTCAAAAGTTGTTAAAATGTATATTCCTCGAGTAGTTGATTTTGTGATTCAACCAAGACCCAAATTTAAGAAGCACCTAGATAAATCCTTGGTGATAGATCTAAAAGGTCTTTTTTTTCATATTCCTTTTGGTGTATTGCATACTGGAGATGTTAGAATTTATATTCATGCAAAACTAGAATAGTATTTTCATTCAAAGTTGGGAGAAGTTTGGATGGATCAGCTTACTAGTGACGATTTTGAGTTGAAACTCGAATATGAAAGTTTAATGGAGAAGAAATTAGATGTCTGAAATAACTCAGCTATCATTTTCTATGTTGATAAATGGATTAGATATGTGTTGAGAAAAATTCATGACAAATTTATCTGGTTAGACTGACCATACATGATCAACAAGGAAGATATAAGTGTTGTAATAGAGTTATGCTCCACCAGACCATTTTTGGCTCTCAAATTCATTAGGAATTAAGTAGTAATGAAATTAATTGGTGCCAAATTTGATAAATATGACTTGACAGTAAAGGATATAGAAGACCCGACTATAAAGTATGTGTCTATGATGATAGGGTATAATATTTTCTTCATGAATAGGAAAAAAATTGTTTCTGGTACAACAATCAATACTGCATATGAAATGGTGAAGAAAAGCTTGGATTTTGACTTATGTGAGTTATTGAGGCAAAAGTTACTTGAAAATATTCATAAGACAAAAGAGTCCAAGTACCCCTTTTGGTATGGTACCCTTAGTATATGCTTACTATTTTACTTTCTTAGAGGGGTACCTGTTGATGATGTTTTTTGCATAGCAACAACTCAGACAAAATATAATATCCTATCTCTCTTGAAAGGTAAATCTCTATCAGAAAGCTTCAAGAAATAACCCCAAGGTCTCTAATGTCAGGTCTTGACAATGCATAAACAACTCAGTGATAAATGTGAAAATGTTGGTAATCACAATGGGACCTTACTACAAGAAAAATACTGAATCTCAATTTATCAGATCTAACAAGATGATGATACTTCAATCCTAAATTTAATCCAATAATCAAAGAAATAAAAAAACATGAGGGTCTCAAAGAGATTTCTAAACTTAATATTAAACCTAAGATTAACAATGAAAATGACCAACACTCGAAATGGACCAATCCCTCAAAACTGATTTCTACTTGACCCACATGGATCTGCAATCTTATAGAAATAGTGCAATCTTCTAAGGTGTTAATATTTTCAAATCATGAACATTCATTCAAACAACCCTATTTCAATTGAAATGAATAAACCCTCATAATTGAACTAACCACAATGAATATAAAGTCCAAGCTAACTTTGCAAAGCAACTAACACTTAGTTGGTTGCTAAAAGTATGGACCAGGGATTGCTGCAACACTTCAAATATCAAACCATAAACATTATTGAATCAAATATAATCTAAATATTATCTTCCTCAAAGCAATTCTAAAGATAGAATAATAAGAACCATGCAAGATAAGAAGAACACAAGTATGGCACCAAATCACAATGTCATTACTTGCATCAAATTATCCACTGTAGCAACAATTCCTGCTTTCTGTTACAATATTTGCTTGAGAAAAACTACTTGCTAACTCTTGCTCTACTTAATTCGCTCTAACTATCTCTCTATTTTTCTATATAAAACTTCTTAACCCTTACAAATGAGGCAAAATGCCATATTTATAGAACCCCCAAAACATGTCGGCCTAGATATGATTTTACAATAATAATTAGGCACAATAAGTCGGCCAAGAGAAATTCAAAATAAAAAAAACATGCATTAAATGCATGAACTTCATCTAGGTCGGCCTGGGATCTCCAATGCAGCTTGGAACAATGCATATCAAAATAATAGGGAAGCACAAATCTCAATGTAGCCAATCATTAACTACCTTCCCCTTTGTCTTTATGTCAATCCAGCATTTCATGAACTTTCAAAAGTACCCTATCTAAGTTAGCCATAGGTGTTAAAGGCAAAACCCTAAGTCGAGTTTCAATTGATGCAATTTCCTCCCTTGATTGTTTCACCAACTTATCCCACTCCACCTTATAAGTTAGGTATTTGTCAATGACAGCAATGTAGGTGGCCACATCATCCAACTAGTGCTTAGAAATGAAATCATCATCAATTGGGGCATAAACATCATGCCACCACCTTCTCAACTGTTCTAAACTCAAATATTTGGGGGCAATCTTCCTTCTTCTTGTCATAATCTCAAAGAAAGAAACGGATCCATTGTAAACACCAACTAGGGTATCATCAATCTGCCTCCTCTGTTTGTAAATCTTCTTCAAAACCTTTTTCCTAATTTGCAATGCTTCAAACCACTCCCAAGGTTCAGTAGCTTCGGAGGAAGGAGGAATTTTATCATTTACTAGCTTATCCCTAGTGTACTCCATGATAGTTGTGGTTTTCTGCAGTAGAAGATCCGTATCTTCTTTGTCCTAACCTAACACTTCTTTCAACCAGTCAACTGCCCTACAAAGAAGAGTGATGGGAAATTGAAGGAGGTTGGGAAAATCTGCCAGAGACGAAAAATCTGCCGGAGACAAAAAATCTCGGACTAAGGACAAAACCCGAACCGTGACACCAAAACACGATTTCGCCCAAACCAATGGATAGATCCTAAATTTCGAGAATCTAGGCCTGAGACGAGTTAGATATGGGTCCTTCATAGATTTTCTTTGCATTCTAGGCCAGTTGGGAGGATAATTAGGGTTAGATGGTGTTGCCCTAGGTTTCAAACCCTATACATCCTCCATTATAGCACAAGCAAGCTCAAGATTCAAACATTTTAATCGCTAAGTCCTTACTAGGGAATATTCGAGGTTCTCAAGCAAGACACTTTATAATGCAAATGAACGAACGACCTCAGAACTCACTTGGGAGATGATAAATAAAGCAATGCATGGCAACCCTAGCATGAAACTCTTCAAACATGCAGGAACTCAAACCCCAATATACACTATAACATCAAACCGTTATCCACTAACACCAATCAAAAGCAAGGAAATCAAATACATACCATTGCAAAGCAAAAATCGATCTTAGAAACAACAAATGCGAATTAAATGGCGTCCACAAAGAACAGCGGCAGGAATGCACTAGAAATCACCACTTAAGTCAAACAATTCAAACTCAAATGCCTCAAATCAAATCAAACACCTTCAAGAACAAACGCCTCAAGTTAATCATTGACAAACAATAAGCATAATGGCATAAAGGACCTCAAAGATCGATTAAATACATCGTTCAAAGCTCGTACGAAAACATTAATGTCGCTGACAAGACAGCTAGGAAAAAACCAGGAGCCTGACAATAGGACGAAATCTAGACCACGCGAAATTCTGTGAAGACTAAAAATCTTTGAACCACAATTCTTAGTCGGAGTTCGAGCAGGATTCGGGAAAATCCGACCAGGGTGGAAAGTCCCAAACTTCAGTGAAAACCCGAGCTTAGCTCAAAACCAAAGATTTTCAATGAATAACTTAGGGAAATCACTTAGGCAATCAAAATCAACATTTTAGCACATGCCAAAGTAAGACAAAACCTCAAAATGAAAGGGCCAAGACACCAAAAAACAAAGCGAAAGAGGGTCCTTGCTTTTAGCGAGGCGTGTGTGCGAAAACTACACAACAGTACCTAACACAAAGGATATTATGTGGTTGAGTGATGTTCTAGTTGCTACACAAATCAAAGACCAATTGAGAAGATTGGTTGATGCAGATGCTCAAAAGACTGCTTTAAGGGTTTCTTTAAAACCTTCCAATAAAACATGCAAGCTAGAGTAAGGATTCCTAAGAGTGTTGTTGACAAGAATAAAAATGCCAATATCTTCATGGTTTGCAAGGATTACTACATCACGGAAGCTATTGAACCTAGGATAGTGTGGGTTCCTAAAATGGGATATGAGGTAGCAAAGGATGTGATTACCAGTCTGGAAGAACATATGTTGAGTATGCCTGGAGATCCTAAGGAAGAAATATATGACACATATGAAGAAAATTCCAGTACAATACATATGGATCAAAAATAAGAGATCAAGAAAAATGTTGGGAAGATGAAGGCACGAGTAGTGGAAATGAAGGGTCTACCAAAGGGCCTTGTTGAGAAATTCAAAGGAGTGTCTAGTCCCTTGGAAGGTTCCCATAGTACTAGAAGGTCAAGACCTCTACCCCCTCTGCGGTTGCTCCTAACTCCTCCAGGACTAAATTTGTTGTTGGAGCTAAGAGGAAAGAGTCAACCAATGCCCTTGAGAAAGAATAGAGTGATCCACAAAGAAGAAGAGTAAAAGGAAAATCCACAAGAGAAAGGTATGTTTGATATGATGATGATGAAGAAGAAGAACGACCTTAGTTGGTCTGAAAAATAAAATATGATGTCTCTCAAGAGACAAGTGCAAAGAAAAACAAGGTTGATATTATTCATACTGACAGTGAAGTGGAAGTTAAGAAGTAGAAGGAATCTTTCAAAATCCATGTGAGGAAGAAAGAATCAAAGTCCAAAAAGGAAGAAAAGCTAGCCAAAGATAAGGGGAAGAAGAAATAAAAATCCCCTTTGAAAAGAAAACATAGCCCTCTAAGGATAGATGCAATATTTAATGACATTGTTGAGCATGGAATGCTAGAAGAAATTGCCAAAATGTATTCAGGTTTTGATGAAGTAGACAAGGCTACAATAGAGGAATCAATAGTGAAGTACATGGTAACTTTTTGTACTAGCTTAGAAAAAATTGAAGATCATTTATCGAATGATTTGAAGAATTTTTTGAGTATGAGAAGACAAGATGCAATAGATGATGATGCCAAAATAAGGGAGTATGTCGTAGAGAATATTGGCTCTTCTTTTTTTGAAAAAGATAAAGCTAGATTGGCACAATTATACAACGAAGATTTTAGAACAAAACAAAGAGTCAACAACCTGATGAGTAGGGATAAAGAAGATGTAGAGAGAATGAAAAGTGAGACACTACAGAAGTTAGAAGAACTTACTAAAGAATTAAGTGTCTTCGAACAGTGGAAGTGAAATGCAATATGACATAGCTATTTTGAAAGTTAATGAGCATGCATTGGAACATGAGCCTACAGAAGAAGACATTCAAGAATATGTGATAACAAGTAGTGTCCCTCTGAATGTGGAGAACATGGCTACAGAGGAATAGGATAAAGAGAAATAAGACATCCCAAAGAAGGATAAAACACAAAATAAACAAAAATTTCCCTCTCTAGATGAGAAAATAACCAAGGAAAAGAAGAGGACACTCGAAAGGTCCCCGAAAAAATAGAGGCTCAGAAAACTAAAGACTGGCCTCCTTCGAAAGATAATGAGAAATTTGAAGAAGGGAAGAAGAATGAGGAAGAGCCTAAAAGTGTTGGAAAGGATAAGAGAGAATAAAGAAGAGGAAAGAACAAAATTTGATGATGAATCCTCTAGTGATTCACTCAAGGGCTTATTGGACATGTAGTTTCAAATTTTGAACCTATTGTATCTGCACAACTACTACAACTTCCTATGTAGTAGGGTCAAGTAGACATGGCAAAAATTTCTCCCTTGCATAAGCTTCAACTTGGTGATGTATTTCATGCTTCTGCAAGGAAGGAGGTATTGTCCACTAACCAAAAGATCACAAAATTGATCGAAGAAGTAGTAAAAGTGTTGCAGGAAAGCATCCCCAGAGCTACTATTGATGAGTCTTTGTCCGATGTGGAGAAACTAAAGCTACTATTGGATTCCTTCAAAGAATACTCTACTGGACTTGATGAGAGATTGTAAAAGGAGTTGACAAATAAGGTCAATGATAGAAGATTGACTGAAATATCTAACAAGTGCACTGTTGCACATGGAAAGCTGCAAGAATACTCTATTTTTCTTGAGTGAGTTTTATTCTTTTGTAATTTTAAGTACCTTTATAAGGTTTAAATTTCATTTTTATGGTTTAAAAAGGATCCTAAGTGTAGGACCTATAGGTTAAGGGTTAAATTTTATTATACACCACATTAAATGGAGTTTAGAATCCACTCTACTTACCCACTTTTGAAATGTGCCCGAAATTAGAGTTGGTTGGGTGGTTTAGGTGGTTAAATAAGGGTAGTTTATTTTCCCCTTATATTTATTCTTTCTCCTTGAGTGGAGAAGGGGCTCTTTCCTTTTGGATTGTTCTTGAGTTTTATATGTTGTTTCATCTAGTAGAGGAAAATTCTAGTTGGAGGAAGGAAGATAAGAAGGGTAGAGGAAGGAAAGATGGAAGAGAGGGCTTGGTGAGTTCTCTTCAACTTTGATAGCCATTCTTATGGTAGGGTCTAAACCCTTTGTTAGATCTTTGCTTATGTTTTCCTTGTTTGTAAAAATCTATGTGAAAATAGATGCTGAGTCCTTATGTCTTTTGGTTGTGACATTTTTTTGTAATTTGTGAGTGGGGTTTGATTTGGGTATGAGTATGGACCTTTGTCTAAGTCTATGTAAAAATATCCAATTGTGAGTATAAAATAAAGGAGTAATAGTATGTGATTGAAAATCGTTGTAATTTGGACATTTTTAGTAATGTGAATGTTATGTGGTGTATAATTGTCGTGAAACCTATGTGTAAAGTATTTTGTGTTTTTTTTGGAAGAACTATGTGACCCTTGCTTGGGGGTGGGTTGAGTTCCAATCCTACAGTTGGGTGGAGAACCTATTGGCCAAGATAGGTGTTTTTCTTTATTTATTTTCTTTTCTAGTAAAAATGTTAAGGAAAATTATATTGGAATCAACAAACTATAGTTCTCAAGAAAGAAACATATTGGTCTTGGGAGATTTGTAAAATTTTAATAAATTAGGGATGCCTTGTAATTTGAGTTCAATTTGTATTTGAAGGTGTTATACTTTACTTGTTGAAAAGTTATAAGACGAATGCATGTTAGTTGTTGTTATATTGAAGGATTCGAAGATTCAAGGGATAAGATGAATTTTAGAAAGAATCAAGTGTCCATGAAAGATTTCATGAATAAGATGTTGTAGTGTAAAAGAATGTATTGTAATAATCATTAATGATTTAATACATGTGTATAGGGAGAACAAAGGGTTGTTCATTTTTAATGCACACATTACTAATGATTTGGTTGCTTAAGAAATAAAAAAAACATAGCATACAAATTGGAAGCGCATATAAAACAAAATTAACTCGTGAAATCAAAATTTGGCAAATTTTTCCTTTAGTAGTAACAGTTTGTAGGTTGGAAAAAAAATTCTTTATAAATGCATAATAGGATCAATGGAATCTTATGAAAATGAATTTTAGATTATTTCATAGTGAATGTAGGCACAAAGTAATAGTTTTCGAACCATTTTTAATTTGTAGAGAAATTATTTTCACAATTAGAATTATAAATAAAATATATATTTATTCAAAAATAATGAATTTTCTTTTAAGGTATATATATAAATCCTATACACATATTATATTCATATTAATTTTAGATTTATTATTAATTATATAATATATATTAGTAAAGAATTTATAATATAACTAATAGTAATTAAGAAATATAAAAAATTAATAAATATATTTAAAATTTTATGACTAAAATTTATTGAAATGTTTTTTTTTTTTCGGTGAAAGGCATGGTGCCTATATATTATATTATGTTAAAGATAGGAATTACAAATTTGTTATTGCCCTCAAGGAGACTGGCATTATCTATTCAAAAATGCCTAAAACCCTCTAACTACCTTTCTGATAAAACATGACATTATAGGTAGTTTACATTGACACTATAAGTTTGAACCAGCATTAAAACTTATCACTTTGAGCCTACCATAGCCCTGTCAAAATCTATACAAACCCTTAGTAATTTCAATATACATATGATATTACAAAAAACTTAACATATTTTTATCCTTGAGTCATTCCTGCATGCGCGCAAGCTCCACAAATTTTTTCCCTTGGCCTTCTGTAGCTTCAACAAATTTTGTATCAACTTGCTAGTTGGGGAGCCAATTCCATTGCATGATTGTTACATAATTAATTTAGCTTTCATTTCCACATGAACATGACCTGTTTGAAATGCTACACATGTCACCATTTACCTTATTTCTTGTACTAACCTACCAAATAATAATTCCATTTGATAGTATCCACGATGTTAAAAACATGCAAGAATTGTGGAAAAGATTAAAGGTCTATGCATCCTATTTATTTGTGATCAATTTTTTTCAAAAAGAATTATTCTCCTCAATTTTTCATTAGTATTGATAGACCCCTTATCTAGTGATACCTCTTCCTCCTCTTGCTCACAAGCCATGTTTTCCAATAGGCCAACCAATTTATTTCCCTCTCTATAAGTGTGCATAATTTGTGTGGTTTCAAAATTGGACAAAAAATCCCATGTTTGCTTTGGAATATAATGTAATTTCCAGTTTTGCATCTTCTTTTCTTTACATGCATTTATAATTATCAATGAGTAACCCTCTATTTGGAGTTTTGATATTTTCTAATCAATTTTCATCTTGAGCTCGAGAAGAATACCTTGTGCCTCTGCTACATTATTTGTACCTTGAGGCAACATAATTGACTTAGCTCCTATTAAATCACCCTTCCAATCCTTGATCACTATTCCTACCCCTAAGATTCCAAGATTTCCCTTGGATGCCCCATCAAAATTTAGTTTTCTAAAACCTTCTAGAGGTAGAATCCATGAAATGGTATTCCTATCAATATTTTGTTTTACTAGTTTATGAAGAATCCTTTTAAATGGAATAAAAAATATTTCCAATTTTTAAGCAAAGATGCATCCCAATCTGTAAATATAGAAGATATAATTTTAGCTTATTTAACATATGCATTTACTACCTTCAAAACTAATTTCTCCAACATTACTAAAACCTAATCCACCCCTATTATTTTTTTTTGAAAATGTGTTTGTTCCTTTCCCACCAGATGCTCCAAATCACAATTGTCAACACCGCCCTCTAGACACAAGGAAACAATGAAGTTTTGTATAATACTAGCCAACTAGAGAAAACTTCCCATGGTGTGTTTTGCAAAGGGGAATTCCTATTCAATTTGTTTTGAATGAAAGTCCAACATTTTTTAGCAAATTTGCATTGAACAAATAGATGATTAACATCTTCCAAAGCCTCTTGATAGCACACATGAGAAAGGCGCGAATATTCCAATATTTGAAAGTTTGTCACTGGTTAAGATCTTATTTTTTAGTGCAAGCCATGCGAAATAGCCTGCTTTTGGAAGTGTCTTTGCATTCCAACAAAATGAAAAGGTCCTATGGGACTATATATTTTCCCTGTTACTTAGCACTACCTTATAACCTTGACTAACTAAATATTTACCTATTTTTGAAGGGGCCCATATTAATTTGTCTCAACTATCTGATTTGAATACTATCCTTTCCTTTAGAAACTCCTCCAATGTATACCTTTGGTCAACATGTATTGGTAAAGTGGAAAAATCTTTCCATGAAATTTTCCCTGTCAGTTCATCAACCACACTAAAATAATTCTTTACTTTCCTAGCCCAATTACTAGTTAATACTTGATGTTCTATTTGTAAATTGGATAATATTTTCAAAGGAGGGTAGTCATTCCAATAATCTTCCCAAAACAAAGCTTCTTCTCCACTATGTATTTCCCATGTTAGGTTTGATGCAATCACTTTCCTACATTCTATCAAAACATTCCACATTTTGGATCTCAATGGAGGGTTTGAAATATGAAGATACTATTTGGGGAGTCAACATCCAAATACTTCTCTTACATTATTCTACACCACTTTGATCGAGGTTCAGAATACATATTCCATACTAGTTTTTCCCCTAAAGACAAGTTCCTAGTTGACAAATTATTGATCCATGTCCCCTCCTTTATATTTATCCATGCAAAGTTTTACTAGCGAAACCAATGGTATTTTCCTTTTACTATCCATGTTACCCTTCCACAAAAAGTCTCTGATTAATTTCTCTATTCCTATTATTATTGACTTTGGTGCCCTCAAAATTACCATATAATAGTTGGGAATGGTGGACAAGACTGATTTTATCATTAAAATTCTCCCTGATGGAGACAACCAATGGCCCTTCCATGAAGAAATTCTTGATTGAATTCTTTGAATCACTTTATTCCAGTATGACACCTTATTTTCCCTCGAAAAGAAAGTTATACCCAAATATGAATAAGGTAATTTTTCCAATTGAAAACCAAGGTGTCTTAATATTTTCCTTTTCATTGTTGGCTTTGTGTTGAATATGTAAATCTTTAACTTAATTGCATTTACTTTTTACCTAGATGCTACAGAGTATTTATCTAAGATAACCTTAAATTGTTTAGCTTCCTACAGAGAATCTTTCCCAAACAAGATGGTGTCATCAAAAAACAAGGAATGTGAAACCGTTATGTTTGTCAATGATAGAGATATACCTTTCAAAAACCCTAATTTCTAGCCTTGTGTATGGATCTACTTAATGCCTCTTCCAATATAATAAACAAAAAGGGTGAGAGGGGGTCACCCTGTCGAACTCCTTGAGTAGAATTGAAAAATCATATAGGTGACCCATTAATAATGACTCAAAACTTAGTTGTTGAAAAACATGATAACACACATTTACACCATTTGTGACTAAACCCAAATTTTCTCAATACTTGCATGAGGAATCCCCAATCAACTCTATCATATGCTTTCATCATGTCTAGCTTAATTATGGAGGAAAAATTATTATAATTAATAGAATGTAGGACTTCATGAGCCACTAATGCTCCTTCTGTAGTTTCCCTTCTAGGGACAAACCCTCCTTGTTCCTCCAAAATGATCTTAAGGATGAACAACTAGAGTCTGAGATGCATGGCTTTAGTAAAAATCTTATATAGTGTATTGCATAAAGAAATTGGCCTAAATTTTGAGAAATTTTTTGGAGCTTTGACCTTAGAAATGATTGCAATATGTGTTAGATTGAATTGATTTAGAATTATTCCTATTTTTTGAGATTATTCTAATGCATAGAGGAGATCATTCCCTAAAAATTCCCAACACTTTTGATAAAACATAGTTGTGAATCCATCAGGCCTTGGAGCCTTATTAGGTGGAAAAGAGAAGACTAGTGCTTTCATTTCTACTAGGGTAAATGGTTTCATTAGCTAGTCATTCTCTTCTTGTTGTAACAATTGTGGATAGCCTCAAGAAACTCTTCCCTCTCCCTAGATAAGATTGTGGAGTTTGAGGTGCAAAAGTAGTTAGGAAGTTTGCAAAGAATTTGACCCCTTCACTTTGTATGTCTTGTTCCCTTGTGAGGTATGCACCTGAAACACTATCTTGGATTGAAAATATTGAACTTTTAGCCCTCTTTATCTACATGGAAATATGGAATAACTTTTTGTTTCTATCACCATCCTTTAATTGAAGCTCCTGAGACTTCTACCGCCAATAAGTTTCTTCCCTTGCAAGCAATTATGGCCATTCTAACTGTAACTTTTGTTATTGTTCATAGGATGAAGCATCTAACCCATGGGATATGATATGTTCATTTATTATTGCTAACTATTTAAAGACTGCCTCTTTTTGAGCAAAAACAAATTAAACACATTAGTATTCCAATCCTTTATTTTTTGCTTTATATGTGCAATATTTTAACTGAAACATCTTGGAACCCTTTATGAAAGGAGCATTTTTCCACCATTTCTCAAGAAGTGGAAGAAACTGTGGATGTCTAAACCACATACTTTCAAACTTCAATGGATATTTCTGTGAAGCAATACAATTTTTAGGTGATATATTGAGTGAGACTACAAAATGGTCTAAACCCGCTAAAAGTAGGATCTCTAAGGATAGGGAATGAGTTCCAAAAGCTGAATTAGGAGAAGCTAAAAATTTGTCTAACCATTCTTCTATCTATAGAAAGTCATTTCTCCTATTTGTCCAAGTAAATTTCCCATTCCGAGGAAAATTATCTTGGAGTGCATGATCATGAATAAAAGTAGTGAAGTCTTCAATTTCTTTTTGGGAGGTAATATACCTCCTTTCTTTTCTTGAGGGGAGACTATAGCATTAAAGTCTCCTACAAGAAGGACATTTTCCACTCTTATCTAATCTAGTACTTGCTTCATATTATCCCACAACATCTTCTTAGCCACTGTTGATGATGGAACATATACATCCACCAACCAAAAAATCAACTCAAAATGAGTAACTTCATTACCTACCAAATTTTCTATCATTAGAAATATAGTCTATGGCCACTATCTTAGGATTCCAAAGAGTTACTAGCCCACCTAATACCCCTTGAGTTGTTGAATGATTAGCTAACCATTTCTTCCATTTTTTATTTTTGACTCAAACATATCATTGAAAAATTTCATTTCTTGCAAGATTGCCACCTTCACCCCACAAGCCTCAAGTTGATGCTTGATCTAGGCTCTTTTGTTAGAGGAATTAATGCCTCTAACATTCTAAGATATAATTTTCATTGTGCTAGAGGAGAGAAACATTCTCTCCTTGGCCTTGGTTCTTTAATGGGGACCACCTTTACATTACCATCCAAAGTTGATTGAATTCCTACTTTTATTTCCTTCTGAATTTTAACTTCATGAGATTTCCTACCTCTCTTCCCCATAGTCTTCTTCTTAATAGGTTGTGCACTTTGTGACTATGATATTGATAGGGTTTTAGAATAGTCAAACTCATATTCTTCTGTCATAACCTCCTCTATTATTTTCTCAATAATTTCAAACCCCACTGTTGTTAGAATGTTTTTTGTTAACTCTTCCAATTTCACTACAACAACTCCCTATGATTTGCTCCATTTTTTGCTCCCACCCACTGTTTTTAATGTATTTCTTGGAATTTTTTTGAAAACGTCGACGCTATTTATCGGGATGGCACATTTTTTGGTGTTTATTGCACCAATCAGTACAATTCAACAATAATTTAGGTGCTAATTAGCACCTAAAGTAATTATGCCTTTAATGCCAATATTAGCTTCGAGTGTAGTGCCGCCTTTAGCTCCAAGTTTAGCTTCGACTTTAGCGTCGCTTTTAGCTCCAACTTTAGCTTTGAGTTTAGCTCCGTGTTTAGCACCAGTTTAGACACCCCTATGTCGAAGAGATTTATTTATATGTCCCATTGACGATGTAAAATAGTGAAATGTCAACAAGATACGGGCATATCGAGGAGAGAATCACTTATGTCACATTGACAAGGTATATCTACAAGTGCTCAGCAAAACACAACTCTTAGATATAACAAAGTAATGTCGATGAGACATTGAGATATTGGTAAGACAAATAAGATTATCTCATTGACACTCTTCAAGTAATGATCAAAAGCATACACCGCTATACTGCCAGGAAGGTGAGCAACATATGTGGTAGAGTGGTATACACTGCAACCCTACAACAAAAATCCTTGAGCAAGGCGGTAGTGTGGTAAATAGTAGAAGGGAAGGGGAAAACACTATAATACCACAATGATAATCACAAGTCTCCTCGACATGGCAAAGTTACACCGATATATAAAGAAATACCGCTGAAGGAAAATATCGATGAGATAGTGGCATATCAGCAAGAGATATTAACTTGTCTCATCGACACCGAAAACCAACATCAGAGGAACATAAGATATAATGTTGATGAGACATTGATATATCAGTAAGACAAATAAGATTGTCTCATTGACACTCTTCAAGTAATGATCAAAAGCATACACTACTATACTGTCGGGAAGGGGAGCAACATATGCGGTAGAGTGGTATACACTGCAACCCCACAACAAGAAGCCTTTTTGGGAAGGGAAAAACATTACCATACTGCAGCAGGTATAATAAGAGATGACATTAGTACGGTAATCGTGGCATCATTACAATTTACACCAATACATGCAGAAAATCACATCAGTTGCCAAAATTAAATGGTATTAAATTATTAAGAGTTGCCAAAACCAATATGACTAAATACCACACCATTCAAAGATAAGTGAGTTTTCCCAATATCGCACTCAATTACAGTGTACTAACATGGAAGAAGCTAAGGATATGAGAAGAAGAAGTCCTGCAAGCATGAAATACTTGGGTAAGGGTATGTGTAGGATCATGATGGGCCAAAAAGTGGCAATATCATGGATATTTGTAGGGTATGTGGCTGACGACTTTTTTTTTACCCAAAATTCATGAAATGAAAAGGGTTTTTAAAGGAGATTCTCAGCTTTCTACCAATATAAATTATGCTTTACTTTGACTTTAATAAATAATTATTATTAATTTTCTATTTGATTTATGACTAAAGTCCTGATTGATAGGTTGATTGAAAAACATCTATAGCTTTCAAACAAGTATCACAGCTTTTGAATCCAAAACATGCATCACATTTTATCCTTTGCATACTATAGGATTAAAAAAAAAATTGAATTTCATGAAGTTTTGGCGAAGTTAAGGTGGTTAGACATACAAGTTTTTATATTTTTTAAAATTTGTAATAAAAAATTCTTAATTAATTATTTACTTAGAAAAAATTATAAAAAATATGCATCACATCGGGACATGAGTCCTCTACTTATATCTAAAATATTATAAAAAAATATTATCATTTTATTGTGGTTAGGGTGGTCAGACAGACACCTACTTCTTATTTTTTCCCTAAAATTTAAGTACTACTGCATTGAAATTTCAAATTTTCACCAAATAGATTTTATTTTATTTTAAATAAACCTAGTAGTTTAGAAACTACATTCAATTTTCTATAGATTCTATTCTTACATATTTTTGAAATAATATAGATAGCTTATTCAAATATTTACGTCCAGTTGCCTAACTCTTATTTTTCTAAATTTTTTGCCACTTAAGGGCCTATTTTTTCCATGATGACCCTGCACATTCCTGTAAGTGCACAACAACTCTCTGAAAGAGCTCTGGAACATATAAAAAATATTTCAAGGTTTTGTCATCTGAAGCCATAGTAGAGAAAATTGAAACATTCCTCCTAAAAGAAAAGGATCAGAAGTAAAAGAAAGTCAGCCTAAAATTAAAGATGAAGAACCTAAAGTAAAGAAGAAAGCACTCCATCCTAAAACAAAACAATCAGAAGCAAAAGAAAGTCAGCCTAAAATTAAAGATGAAGAACCTAAAGTAAAGAAGAGACCACTCCATCAGTCCATATTAAATATACTTCTAGGGTCTACTAAAGAGGGTAATAAGAAGTTTCTCGTGGACACCGCACTAAATTGTAGGGATGCCCTCATTTCCAAATCTGGATGGGACCTATTTTGGTATTTTTACAGTAAGAGAAATGAGATGATTCTAGTATCAAATGCTTGGATGTTGGATATAGCAAAGTTAACTGTCCCAAATGTGTTTGTTGATGTAGAATTTATCAGACTGCTAGCCAAACACTATCACTCAACTACAAAAATAGTAAGGTTTCTAAACAACACAGTATTGGTAGAAGTAACCAGAAAAGCTATCATTGAGTGTTTTGGTTTAAACAAGGAGGCTCTAACCAAGATAAACCTGTAGAAAAGTGAGGAGGATTATGCTAGGTTAAAAAAGACTTATAGAAGTGATGAGGTACCCCTATATATGAAAAGAGGCATTGGTAGCAGAACAATCCCCATCTCTACTGCCACTACTAAACCATTTAATGTGACAGATTTTCAGTATTACTTTGTGAATACATATTTATCTCTTTTCCAAGTGTTGGGGATAGATGCTCAAGATAAAATTCCAATACGCCTAATGATGATGGCCATGAGAATTCAAAACCCTTAAAATAATATTGAATATGACTTTGCTTCATACCTTGAGAAGGCGTTAGATGATGAATTCTCCCAAGTTATAGAGGATAGAGCACCGATTACATTCAGACACTATTCCCTACTGTGTCATCTAATATTGTACCAAAATAGGGACCATTGGACTAAAAGAATGGACTTGGCTATAGTAGATGAGCAAGGGAATCCCACACCTATCCAAAAATGGTGCTATATTTGGGACAGTTGGTGCAAGAATTCAAGCTTTATTGTATTCCACGAAGACTTTGTACACAAAATCCTTCGAGTTCTTAGGTATGCAATACCAAGATTGTGAACCAAAATTTTGCAACTAGTGAGACCTTTGGCTTTAAGACCAGAGTAGGGTCATACACACAATTTTTGAGATTGGTTCTTCCTCTTGGAAGTTACAATAATAAGATTTTATCTATGCCCTATTGCTCCACAAATACTACCAAAATTTGTGCCCCTCAGATTAGCATTTCTTGAATTTATGTGGCAAATGATGTGGATGGAGAAAGATGTAATGCACAAGAGAAAGAAAGGAACTTTCCTGCCAAACCAAACCAAGTGTGAAGATTGGACTGTAGGCTCAGACACACTAGAGGAGTTACAATATTATTTGAAGACAAGATATGCATTAAAATTTGGAAAAGAAAGAGCCTTTGACCCTAAAAATCATATGAAAAAAATAAGGCACAATCTTCTTACCAAAATGACAGTGTCACACCAAGTGGATTTTGAAGAAGATGTCATAAGGAACTACATTACTTATAATGATATATTTAGTAGAAGGAAAAAATGGAAATATATGAAGAAGGTTGAAGAAAGGATGAAGCAGAGGTCCAAGGATTTCCTAGGATACTTTGTTGAGGAAAAGGACCCCATCAAGAGGATATAATTGATAATTAGTAGATTTCAAGAATTGTAAAGAAAGAAGGAAGTATATCTCAAAGAACATAATAGTGGTGCAACTACAGAGCACACCCCAAGTGAAACCTCTGAGCCTCCCATGGAGTAGTTACCTCCCAAAAGACAGAAGATAGGAAGCATTGAACAATTAGTACCTTATGAGGATACTGAAGAGGTGGGTGATACTGAGGAAGTGCCTATAGTACTGTAGTCATTGAAAGGTGATATTGAAGTTTATTAGCCCATCCTTGAGACCAATTCCCATAAACATGAGGAAAGGATGGGTGATGTAGAAAAAACAAGTACAGAGGTACATGAAGATGAAAGGGAAATTGTAGCCAGGAGATTCATAGAAGATGATGAATTCATTAAGACTCCTGAGTTTAAGGATTTTTGGATGAAGATGAAGATAAAAGAATTTCAAGAGAGGATGGAATCAGCTAAAGTAGGAATTGAAGAATTAGAGAAAAATGAAGTGGTAGCACATACTTTCTAGAATTAAGAGTTGACAACATTGACATTAGCACCCAAAAGGCTAGAGAAATGGTCTTGAAGAGCAATATGCTCATTTTCCCTAGCTTGGAATTAAATAAAATGTTTATGCTTGATCAAGTGTGGGCTCAAGAAGATCCAATGCTAGTTGTAGAATTTGACTTCAATGAAGGTGTGAGTGGAACTGGGTATAACCCAAAGATTGAAACCCTGGTGATATGGATCAAACAGAAAAATACACATAAGCCAGAATCATTGGATGTAATTCAAGGGATGAAAGGGGAAGCAATGGTAAGGACAATACAAGATACCACCCCTTTGGAGGCAGCCACAATGACCATGCATTCGGCCATGTTCATCGAGCAACTGTTAAGGGATTAGAAGACAGATTGAAGGAGTATGAAAAGGAACAAAGGTTCCTAAATGATGAAGTTAATAAACTATTCATGGAGAATGTCAAATTGAAAGAACAATTAAGAGGAGCAGGACCGTCACAAATCAAGGAGATGGTGTTATATAGGCCTCCTATTGCTCCAATGGATATTGTGGAGAAAATTTCTGTAGAACAGGTAAAACCTCTAGAGAAAGTGGATGATGTAAAGAAATCTAACAATCAAACCCAGGATGAAGTGAAAAGATGAATTTGTGAAGTTATGGAAAAGATTCTTGAGCACAAGATAAAATCAGTTATGGATAAACTAGAGAATGTGCATGATAGTTATAAAACACTTCAGCGATAAATGGATCAAATAAAGACACATATGCTTGTATTAGATCCTTTGTTCAAAAGGTGGAAGCCTATTCACCAGACTTTGGCTAATTTATGCAAATTTCTACAAAGAAGTCCTGATGCACCCACAACATTAAAGCCAACTAAACAAACTATGAAGATGATTATTGATGAATTTTAGTATGTACAAGGGTTTGATAAAAGGATTGTAACCCAAATGGATTTATTCCATACCTGCAAATAGTGGTATATACCTAAAATGCTGAGAGATGGTGATCAGTTGAAGGACTTGAATAAGTGGAAGAAAGAATTCAGTCAAGTTGTTCATAAGTGCCTAACTTATATACAGGAGGAAGATGATACCAGTCTTCCCAGGCTAAATCAGATCATGGATGGGTTGATTGTTCTTGATGCGGGATACCTTAAGTTTTTCAATGATACAAAGGAATTACTAGATAGTTGATGGAAAACTCATCTTGCAAAAATGCAAAAAATCTAAGAATATAAGTGGCCATCATATTTTATGGTGTATTAGTGGGAGGAAAAGTATTTGGTTTCAGAAGAATAGGACACTGAGGCGAGAGAATTTGGACGTTCATCATGGAGAGGAAGACTTTCCTAGATCAATGATCATGGGTCTTCTACGTTGAATAATGGAACCATATGTCAAAATGTCTTAAGTCTTGTTATTTCCTTAATTATGCTAATTAAATAGTTGTTAGTAAAAGAAGTAGTTATGAAAGGTCGTTTCTTTTTGTAAAAGGCTTGTAGCTTGTTGATTCCTATAAAAATAGGAAACCAAGGCCTAGTTTTAAATTATCATCATCATATATCATTTCCATTTTAAAGACTTCTATTATTAATATATATCAATTGAAGCAATATAATGGAGAGCATCTTATTATCAGAGATTATCCATGACTATGTTATCATTTTGTATTTTTCTTATGTTTTCCATACTTATTTCTTCTTATATTTGAACAAATATCAATTATTGAGCCTCAATACTATGCTTATGTGAATGAATATGCTGATACAATAAAGTATTTATTGTGGATGTTGGTAGAGCTACTAATTTTTTTGAAAATTTGAGCTTATTTTGCCTTGTTACGTGTTCAACATAAAAATGGAAACTATTTTAAAAAATAAAGTTAATAAAGTTTCTTATTTAAATAATTATGAGTTACATGCATTAATATTTTATTAACTTTTGTGTCTTCACGAACATATGTTGATACAAAATGAATGCAAGAAGCATCCAAGTAATCCTAATTTTTTCTACCAATAATTCATACGAAAGATTGAACAATTTAAGGATATTGCAATAGGTAATTAAGGATATGATGATGATGATATATTCTTGTACTTTTATATTCTATGATACATTCCTTATTTTCTATGAAACAATGTGTATATTCTTGTACTTGTAAATCTTCTTTTACTATTATGTCTATTAAATAAAACAGAGTTTGAATAAAAAATGCTTCACCCTTTTTTGTAAGTGAGTATGTGAATTATTGTTTAAGGAAAAATCTTACAGTGTTTACATTTTTAGTTTACTAGTTTCAAATCTTCATTTGCTATGTATATAAAATTGTATAAGCTCTTTATCTTGAATGACATAAAACAGTAATATCATCAGAATCAGGGTTTTCAATTTCAACACCATCATTGTCCACACTTTTCATATCCTATTCACTTTTAAGTAAAATCATCAAAATTTTATTTTTATTTCTTGTCCCAGTTAATCTTGATTCCTTTCAACACAACACAATATGTTGCATGTTAAATCTCAAACATTTTCTTTGCATTTTCTTTGTATATATTATTTTCTCAGTGCATCATTATGTAACAAAAATTTCACTTTTGAGATATACAATAAAAATAAATGAAGGCACATGTTTTCTTTGTCAAGGGAAATGTATGGTGAATACCCTATGTATTTCAGATAAGTGTGCAAGTGAAATAAGACATAACTGATTGAATCTGATTTTCTACTATACAATTGTTTTTTATGTGCTTTTTACTTTTTCCATCTGGATTACCCTCAGAAAGAGACTACTTATCTTTTCTTAAATGGAGCCTTTACATTTCCTGTCTACGAAAGGAATTTACTGCTTGACAACAAGTTTGTGAACTTCATACAAATTAAGATTGCTGTAAAAGGCCATCCCCGCAAATGTTGTTTGGTCTAGAATTATAATGGAAAATAAAAAAACTTGCTAGGAGCATAAATTAGGTTTTCAATTGTCCAAGTACAACATAATATTACTGAATCATTTCAAAGTTTAGGCCATAAGAATCATCCTTTTTTAAACATGGATTGCAAATAATTCTAAAATTTTAGAAGTCTTGGTCATTAACATTATTGTCTGCTACAATGTCATCCAGTGTATCATTGTCAATGTTCATATGTTCTTTTATGTATTTAATATTATCATCATCATCATCTTGACCTACATCATCTTCATCATCATTGAAATTTGACTGTAGACCATCTATATTGTTACCAGATGTATTTGGATCATCATTTTTTATACCATCCATATTGTTGTCTTCCATAACATCATCTAACTTAGGATTTTTGTCTTCTTGTGCCTGAACATAACCATCTTCAACATCATCATGGATGTCAATTTATTCGATGTTCTCTAATCCCTCTCTCTCATTTTGTTGGCCATCATTGTTTTGCTCAGTATCCACTAATGCATCGCCAAATACATGCCTTAATATTGGATCATAATGTATGACAAATATCCATTTCGGGTCCAAAATATCTTCATAGGAAAATACCTACACATGAACGACATACATATATTAGACATTATATAAATTTTATGAACATATATACATCAAATGAATAATGGAACGTTATTTTATAGACTACCTTTTTTATACAATAATTGCTATAAAACACAATATTGACAACATAGTTTATAAAACATCAATCCACACTCATTTATTATTCTTTGGTTTTCTTCCCTTAAGAACATTCTTAGGGAGACCTTGTTCTTCCCTCTAGTTTCGTGCAGGAGTGTGTTTTAAGAAGGGGTAATCAATCAATAACTCATCCCCAATGGTAAGGTCCATAATAGCCTCAACCATTATCAATCTATCAACCTCTCTTTCCATATCTCCATCTTTATCATTTATAACCTTAACAAATTGACATTTTTTTCTTATAGTAGGGTCCCTTCCCTTACTACTATTTTTAAATCCTGCAATATTTTTGTGTGTATGCACGTCCATCTATATACATAAGATGACCTTTATTCATTTCTTTTCCACTTTCCAATTGGAGACGATTTGTATACATATTCAAATTTAGACCATATGCTGATATGCTCGGCTTATATTCTTCTAGCCTTCTCTATTCACCACTGTAATATGATGGACCATAATATGGCATTAATCTCCTAGTGGTTTGTTTTGAATTGTTTCTATGTTTGGATCCCACATGTACATTTTGGACAATAAAGAGGCCTAGATTTTCTCCATGAATATTGGAGGGTCATATCATGTAGTTGTATCCCCAAAATTGAAACACCTCGTACACTCTAGGTAGTTGTTGATCACTAGGCCAAGCGCAATATAGTAGACGATCAAATGTCTCTTTGTAAATTGATCTCAAACACAAGGGAAAGTAATCATCTCCATCACATTCATTCTCATAGGGTATGTAGTCCACCTTTCCCTTGTCTTTAAGCAAATTATGCATCTTCACACCAATTCTTGTTCTATTACTTGGTTTCATCAATTCCTTATCTTCTGAGCTAGTATATTGGCACATATTTTTGTTAGATGTATCATCTAATAAATGATCATTTCCCTCTAGGTTGGAAGTCGGTGATCCAGGAAAATTTAAACCAAGAACTTTATCCTGCAAGTATCCATTAAGAAAAAATTAGTTATTTAAATAATATAAAAAAATGTTTAAACAAAGTATACATGTTATTTATATCAAATTGGAAAATTCCTCACCACAATTCCTATTGGATTTGAATCGATTGTAGGAGCCATAGTACTGACTGGAAGCTCATCATATATGTCATGTCTTTGTATAATTGCTCATTTAAATTGTTTATTTCCATGACATATAATACATCCACAAACAACAATTTTCTCAAAGTATTCATCCCATGTACTATAGTCTTGACCTACCTCTTCTTCAGTGCAATCATTTGTTGTTTCTGCAATATCCATTGTCATATCCTCTTCCACCCACTGTCATCTACATGATTTAACAGTTTTAGGTCCATGTCCACGTACATATCTTGTTCTTTTGCTAGTTGAACGCTTAGGCTCTGCATTTGCTCCAATCTCCATCTAAAATAATCAACAACATGCATTAATTTATGTCAAGATTGGATAATATATTATAAATTTCAATAATACTATGAAAAAAGATGGACGTATCACAAAATTCCAGCAAATCATTTTTTCCTAAGTTAAGTCAAAATTTCAGTACCTGATGTCCCGCTTCATCCATTGTGTCCTCATTTGATATGACACAATCTGTTGGCATGGCTTCGTCTCACCCCTATAATACACAACATAGTAAATAATGTTTATTACACCAATTATATCATTTCAACGAATATGCTATCCAACACAAAACCTCACTTTAGTCATATATTTGACATATTGATATCATGTTTTGGTTATCCTAATTTTCAAACTTTTCCCTTGATCATAGAATCACATTTAATCACCATTCCTGTGCAATTTAAACCAATAAGTTTGACCTCAGAGGCCTCATGGACAAAAAAATGACTTTATCTCCTTTATGTTGTAGCATTTGTGAATTCATAAACACCTTCCTCCTTTGGTTGAGGTTACTTTCTCTTCTTACCTTTATTGTATTTGCATATTTTGTTGTCTCATCTATTTCCACCCACTTTCCTCTCAGTGATTTAGTATTTCTATGTTGTCCATGTCCTCTCTCCATGGCCTCCTCTATGAATAGAAATGTCACCACAGAAGCTTTCACCGCACTACTACCGAGAAGGAAAAATCAACTTGTGAGACCGTGGTAAAAACCGCTCTACCACACTAAGCTGATGAAGGAGCTGTGGGACAGCGGTGGTCACCGCACTACCGTACGCCAATGGTAGAAGACTTGCAAGACTGTGGGAGTCACCACAACACCGCCAGGAACAGAAGGAAGACTTGCATGATGCCACATAAGCTTTCATCGTACTACCGCCAAGAATGATGAAGCACCTTGCGGAACCACGGTAAAAACCACTCTACCACACTGAGTTGATGAAGGAGCCATGTGACAGTGGTGGTCACAAAAACAAGGTAGGAGTTGTAATTATTTCCAACACTTTGGATCTTGTGATACACAACAATGAAAATAGTCACTATACAACAATGATAGGTGCTAAATTAGGCACACTTGACACCGCCTTATACATCCCAAACAGATTACATTAATGGCCAAAAGTTGGCACTAAAGTCGGAATTAACTGACGCCGACTAAAGCATTGACTAATCAATCAAAATAAAAAAAATTAAAATTTCCCGCATGAAGGAAGAAATCATACGACAAAAAAGGGAAAAATGCCATGTGAAGGAAGAGAGCAAGGTGCTACCAACAACTGATGAGAAAAAATTTTTAGTTTGCGACACCATAGGTAAGGTTACAATTTTTTTTTCTTGGTTGAATTTGTGATTGTTTACTGCTCTTTGTATTGCATTTGAATTTGTGATTGTTTACTGGTTCGTGGCCTAACCAATCTAGGCAACCTCTAAATTTTCCCATCATTATAAATTGTAAAACCTTTGAGAAACCAACAAAAAATTTTACCCTACCCATTTGAGCTTTGGCTCAAAATATTATAGCATGAAGCGAGGATGCCTTTGTATTCTTTCCCTAACCTAGGTATCAAGGAAATAGTGATCAACAAACTCTGGCCACAATGAGATAATTCATTTTCAATTTATAGATTTGTAAATTTTTCCATTGTTTCTTTGAATTTCACTTTTTAGTTTTTTATTTCTAAATTTAAAAGAAGAAATATAATTTAAATATATATATATAGGGACATGAGACTGACAAAGATAAAGAGGAATTGGCTTTCATATTGGGGGTAGAGGCAGTGAACAAATTGGTTAATGTGGACTAGACAACACTTTCCAGATACATAGAAAAACAATCTATTAATGCCCCTCAAACATTGCAAACAAATCAATTGTGTCAAAGGGAATCGATTGATTCCCCAACCAGTCCTAGCTCGAGCAAAAGATCCAGGAGGAAATCAATGACAGTAAACTCTAGGGATGTGGAACAGGGAGCAGATACTTCCACTCCTAGGACACAGACTTCTTCCACCATGCCAGGTTTTCAGTCTTGCATTGGTAGCTACAATACGAAGATAGAATACAAGGTGGTTTCAGGGGAAGTCTGAATGACTGATGTTGGGAAAACATTTGTGAGTAGGTTGAAGGAATCATGCCTTCAACGGTTCAAAGACCATCTACATTTTCCATTCTCAAAGATACCGATGCACCTAAAAAAAGTGGTTATCCATGACATGGAGAATGAATTTTGCACAGGTTGGTCTGTAAAAAAGATAAAGCTACGAATGTCTCAAAACTGCAAGAGATTTCAGTGCAACCAAACAAAGAAAAAAAAAATCCCACCTGAGCTAAGGCAGAAAAAAGGCCAATTGATGTAAGTGTGAAAGTATGGAGAGAGCTTGTAAAAGCATATGAGAAGTTTGATGCATAGAGGAAGTCTGGTGAGGAGAGTACGTAGGTATTTGAATTTTCTCATAAGATTATATCAAATTTATTAAACGATATTTAAATTTTATTTGTACATTGTTAAATTGAATTAGTATATGTTTTAGGACAAGGCCTCCAAGCCTATGCTTGAGAAACTTTGTGCCACGCATTGTAGTGTCCAAAAAGGTTTACATACCTTGATTTGTACATTTGTAAGTATACTTAATATGTTAAATGATATTTTTTTCATTTCGTTGGAAAAAGTAAATGATTGCATATTAATTAGTTTAACTAGTCCATGTGCCATGTTTTGATAGGAGGAGAAATATGGCCGCCATCCAAAGCAATTTGAAAAGAATATGTTACAAAACAAAAAGTGGAACAGTTTTGTAATTGTTACCTAATTTCACTACCTATTCAATTAGGTTGAGCGTGTTAATTTTAAATTGAGGAAAAGGTACATTCAAATCATTCCTACATTACATTTAGATGCATAAATGAAATAATCCATAAAAGGTTACAATCACAAATTATTGCATTCATACACATGCATGTAATAGAAGAAGGATTCAAATATTTATTTTCTAAATAGAGTAATCTTTATTGAATGTAAAAGTGTACATTATCTCACACAAGCCATGTGATTGACTTAACCTATTCAATGCAGATAAAAAAAATATATACATGAATAGGTAAAATAAATGTGCATATAAAAAAGGGAACCAGCCATTGCCTATGAATGACTGGTTCTAGTGTGTCAACTTGTCCTATTGTTGTCTTGAGCTTCATCTGTCCCTCCTAGCTCCATGTCTCTCCTAGTCCTGCATCTGGAAAAAGCAATGATATTAGAGAAATGGTCTAAGCAATGAAAATTTCCCAACTTTACATGGACAAGCACCTATACACATACAAACTGATCTCAATCTGCATCAAACAAGCATTTATATCATGCATATCCCAGAAAACTATTGAAGTCATCAAAAACATCCAAGATATGAATTTTATTTCACTAACATATTTGCTTCATGTGCAGATACAGGCACATTTTTGTTTCTGATCTGATTTGTTAAATTTCAACATGTGGGTTAAAATGTGGCTCCCACAAGGGTTGAGCTGGACATGTTGAGTTATCAAATAATGAGCTCATTTGAGCTTATTTAAGAGGGAAATGCATTATTAAAATTCATCATATCATCGTGGCATGGAATGATAATGAATAGGCATACATAATGCCTTATTTACAAAATCAATGATAACAACTGAAGCAGTTCATGAAGCTTCAAGGACACCTTCATCAAGTGTCATTTCAAAATTCTTTTATGAATAGATCAAAATCTCACATCAATATTTGTTGCCTTCATTTAGAGAAAACAAAGAAATTTGCATAAGGATCATCTTATTACACAGCCACATGAAACTGAAGTTTTTGAAGTGCATTTTCAAAAGCATTCAAGTGCATAGAATAAATGGAAACAAACAACAAATGATATACAAGAAATGCTATGATAGTTGAGTGCAGCCTTGAACAGTAAACATTGATAAGAAATAAATTTGATAGTGACTTGCAAGTTAACACTGTACAAGATCACAAGGGATCACTAGATTATTGTCTATAGTAATGTTAATAGTAGTCATATACATTTAAAGGCAGATAGTATATTTATTGCTATGTACATTGTTATCCAATAGAAAGTTTATTACACGACAATCTACATAGCAATAAATGTAGAAATAGTCTACATAGCAATAAATGAATATGGAGGATAGTATGCCATTAGAAAGGAAGAGGACAATCCTATGGAAAGTCTATACTCCCTCTCTATCAACAATTAGTATGCCAAGAATACAGTGAAGTAGCAGCATGTTAAGACATGGTGATCACAAGTTTTATGAGACCATGGACATAATACTGTCAAACATTGCTTGTACATGGACAAGAGACTATTTTGATCTCACTTTTCTCCTATCAGCATATCATAGTGGTGATATGGCATGGTAATTGCAGTCATCTTTATCAAGTACAACAGTGGTGGAATGTAAGCAAAAAATGTATGCCGGAAGATCAAATACAATGTTCAGAATAGGAGACAACAGTCCTAAGTAGCAAATGGTAGTCCATTGTTAATAGAATAGGCACGTCCAGAGAGTGTTATGATGTTGTGAATGAACTTGCATCTTAAAGAACACTCGAAGTACAAAGGTATGAGTAAAAGACCAGATGAACAAAATGATTTTTAAAATGAACAATAGTAAAACCCAAGAAGCAAAAATGCAAAAATGGGTATCCAGAAGGGCTATGGCCATGGCAATAAGGGTACATTTCAATTCTTTCATTTTCAGAAATTTTATAGTCATGGTCAATCATGGAGCATAGAACATAATCATTTTCAGGAAGCAAAGAAAGATATAGCCATGACATACAATCAAGCTAAAACCTTGGTTGTAATGAAGTGGAAACCTTCGAGTGTCTGTAAGGAATTGAAACCCGCGGCCTAGGTTTTATAAAATTTTCATAAAGATTCAAGAAATACACAACAGTATACATGAAATGAAGGATGCAAGGGTTTATTCATTTTTATATGCCAAAGTGGTTTTGGTTTTCAGCATCTTTTATCTACAATGGAAAATAAAGAACACAAAATGCTTCTAGTAATGTTTACCCGGCTATAGAAGCCATTTTCTATTGAAAATCTGCAAGGAAACAAGCTCAAGACTGCCATAATAAGGTCTAAAGAAGCTCTGATAAAACCCAAATGGCAGCGCTAATTTTTTTCTAGAAAGCTCGAGTAGAAGAAAATGGTGCAAGTCGATCCCAAAACTCAACCAAGGGTTTTCCAATGACAACTCTCTCCTCAAGAACGGAAAGAGAAAATGAATAAAGTAAAATGAAATGAAGTCTCATTCTTTTCTTCTATTTAGGGTTTGTTACCCTAAGGTAGGTGCTGATAGGAGATTGACATTTTTTGCCAATTTCTTTTATTTGAAATGCCACTAATATCAACCATCATGGGTTTTTCTTTTCAAATATGTTTTAGGACTTAGGCATTTTTCACATTTTGACTTAGCAAACTTTTTGTCTATGTTTATGCTGATACATGGAGGTGTAAAGTCTTTAATTTTTGGCAATTGTTTTTGTATACACCTAAAAATGTTCTAGTGAATATAATTAATTAAATATGACTTATTTGATTAATTAACCTTTCTTTCATCTACTATTAAATAAATAGAAATATTTATTTATATAGTTCATCATAATTCTTCAATCTTTATTCTATTATTTTCGTCTTAATTAAATAAACGAATTTCACTTTGTTTTATTTAATTATCATAATTAAATTCATCTACTTATTAAATAAATAGAAATATTTATTTATAATTCATTCTCATGTTCTTCAATTCAATTAAATATACAACTTCAATAGTTTGTGTTATTTAAATATCACATTATTCAATCTTAATTAATTAAACAAGGTTAAATACTTTGTTGTTTAATTATCATATCCCTTCTATATTTATTTAATAAACAAATTCTATAGTTTTTTTATTAAATTATTTATCCCCTTTTACTAATTTGAATAAAATCATAAATTATTCAAATAAAGGCATAAAGCAATTCCTCTATTTACTCACCTACCAAATTAGATATTCAAATATCCAATTTAATTCAACTGGCATTCACAAGAAGCTGTGGAGACAAATTGGAGACAAATTGGAATTAATCTCTCAAATCTTCTTCCTTTGATTCTTCCTCTCATTTGGCTTGATGTTTTCATGGGGAGAAACCATTCCCATAATTAGCTCAAGCTTCTCAATCTCTCACCATTCAATTCTCTAGATTGAATCCAAGCCTTTGTTGTGTTGCCCCTTCACAAATTGTTGTCGTGAAATCTATATATACAACTTCATTCAACAGGAAAATGATCCAAGATCTTTCATATTTGTGCAAACTTACTCTGCAGGAATAGCAATCAAGAAATCATAGCATCATAGCAATAGCATCTTAGCATCATAACAATCATAGCATCTGTAGAATCAATATCATGGCTACATCATAGTTTTACTGTAACTTCCATCCATCAGGTTTCATGTTAGCATAGTTTACAGTAGCATCAATATCATTTAGAAATCACCATATAGAAGTAGATCATTGCATTTAGCATCACTCCATTCTCTAGATTGGAATTTTAACAGTCATAGTGCTCACCAAATTTGAGAGTCCTCTATGATTTAATAAATCTTTGGAGATAGGAAACAATGAGACACTTTCAAGTTTTTTGTGTTTTAAATTAGTTAATTGATGTTAAATATTGATATAATGTTTCATTAAGAAGTATCTTTAGTTGTTTTTTTTATTACTTATTCCACACTTACATTTTGGTGCCCACTGTGGGGCCTCGAACCCCATATTTAACATTTTTTTTTAAAAGTACTTGTATAGGATACAGGCATGTTTTCTTTTAGCGCGATTGAGGGATTCTGTAGTGCTTCTTCCAAAAAAATTAGCACTTCTGCATTCTATTTTAGCACTTCTACCAAAATTTCTAGTGCTTCTACACTCTGTTTCAGTGCTTACACCAAAAAGTACTCAAAATAGTCCATTGTTCTAGCTCCAATACCTTTCAGTGCTTCTGCTGAATTCTGCAGCGCTTCTGCCAAAAGTTCTAGCACTTATGAAATCTATTTTAGTGCTTCTGCCGAAAGTTATAGCACTTATGCAACCTATTTTAGCGCTTCTATAAGTTCTTGTTTGGATCCGACGCGACCGTGGCTAGAAATTTATTTTGATACATTTGGACTAAAAAGAACCAATCCTAGGATAGTCATTTTGGTTTAAAATTTATCAATCCTAGGTTAGTCATTTGGTTTAAAATTTATCAATCCTAGGGTAGTCATCATAAATTTTTCTATATCAGTTAAAATTAACATCATGACTTTTGTGAAGCAAAATCTTCACATAGAATAGAAAATTTGTCTTTTGGGCTTAAAAGCTGAACATTGATTACTGTGTTTGTGTGGTGATAGGCTTATGCTCTCCCCTTAACTGGGTGATCAAAACGCCAGAATCATCCTTTATTTTTATGCATTTCATGCTTTATTAAATCCTTTAGAAGGCCTATCGTAGTGGGAAAAAGTACTCACCCTATGGGAATGACCTAAGTGGTAACGCCTAAAGCCAAGGATTCCAACCCACTATAATCAAAAAGTGAGTTGTTGATGAAAGTCCAACTCAGCGGTAGTGTGCAAGATAACCATCCCCAAAGCCTTTGTTCTAAAGGTTGGGAGGTCTCCTGAAGAAGTTTATCATTTTCCGCACCGCATGAAAACCCTATCTACGGACCATAGTGTAGTATCCAACTTGTCAGTTTCTAAACATTGTAATAATCATTAGTGCCAAGGAAGGGAAGAATCTACCACCAAGACACTCACCATATAATTTCCAAGGACCATTTTCTCAATGGATCCAGAAATCTAACCTTCAGTACACACCTAGAAAAGATAAAAACACGAGTGCCCTCTAGGGGGTGACATGACTATGTGAGTCAACACAATTTTAAGATGTGGGTTGTTTAAGTATAACGATGGCCTCTTATCCTTAAGAGTGAGTCTGTCTGAAGTGTATTTCTTGTCAAAGACCTACGAAAATCAAGAAGGATTTATTTGATCCTTGAACATACATGTACTGTTTAGATTCTAGGACTTAAAAACACTTGTTCTATAATTGTTTGCTATGTCTATGAATCATTAAATCAGATAAAGATCATCCAAAAGAAAAAGAGCGCAAAAATTTGACAAGACAGTCCATGAAAACTTATGATTAGGGATTGGAAATCCATAAATTTTGTCAAGAAATCCCTCAAAACAAGAGTCAAAAAACCAAAGAAGCAACTTAGTTACAAAAACCTTTTGAAAAGAAGACGCTTTTTGTATCAAAGTAGAAAAATATTGCTTAAACATATAACTTTCATCCATAGGTTTCACAATTTGGCTATGGGATATACTGATGATTATGCTTTAGAGCCTTTGTATTCACAAGCTTATTTTCAAAGAAGAGCTCTTTCATAGTAACCTAATCGTAGTCAACCTATTCGTCAATCTTCCATCCCACAACCAGCAATAGAATACTCCAATAGGACAAATTAGTTCTTATAGTAAACAAAACTTAGAAACATTAGGCTTGTCATCCAAAATTAGGGAGTTACCAAGGAAAATATTCTATCAAAATACCAAAATCCTAAAAAATTACATCAAAAAAGTCAGTCTCTTCATGAAAAAGAAAATTAGACAACACTATGGGGTACCAAACTAGCACTTTTTCAATCCATTTTAGCGCTTACATAGTTAAAATAACACTCCTATGATATGTTTCAGTGCTTCTGCCAACTATTATAGCACTTATATCAAGAACAAAAACATTACCGGTATCAGAATTCACCAGTCTTTTAGCGCATATGCAGTTTGTTTTAGTACTCTTACCCTATTTTACAACGCTTTTACTAGAAATTTTAGTGTGTATGCAGTGTGTTTTAGCGCTTATACCCTTTGTATTAGTGCTTCCACATGACAAAAATAGAGAGCTTTCAGAAACATCTATCAGATTCTGTTGGCACCAGAAACTCAAGTTTTTTTTAGACAGAAACATTCACAGTACAAACAATGTCTTAAAACTTGAAACTAGTAGGTTCTTACAAGTTCAAAATTATTTTCAAACATAAACCCAGATCTTGCAAATTACAAAGTGTCCAATTATTAAAACAAATCTTGATTATTTAGTTAAGTTCCCTCATCAAGATTTTGGCATCCTACCATCACGAAACAAAACACGGTAATCATATTTTCAACTTGGTCTCATCAATAGAATATATCATTCTATTTGACTTTGTTAAAATCAAATTGACACTAATCCAAACACAAAAGATCCAAGTTTAGTGAAAAAAAACAATACTTGTATGCCAATATTCACAAGGTTGCAAAGACAAAAATCCAAAGAACAGGAAATTGAAACTCAAACCACCATGGCTGAAATAGATGAGGATCAATTGAATGCTTTAACTCAGCAGATGGAAAACCTTCAACAACAATTCCATGACATACAAAGAGAAACCACAGAAAGATATCTACTGCCAGACATCTACCCATATCCTCTTGACCAAACAATGAACATGAGACCTTCTTCACCAAAAATTACATCATCCAAGTTCAATGTCTTTGAATTTTTACAAAAGTTCAATAAGCCCAAATCTAAGTCCTCAAACAAAAATGATATTGAGCAATCCTATCATGTCATGCATTTATCTCCATCCACCATAAGCCAAAATAAACCTCAAGATTCTTTCACTCAAGTTAAAAATTCCATCCAGTCATCCTCTTCTATCATATCTTCAACATCCAATGATTCATGTCAATCTCTCAATCCAAAACATGCTAGCATAGACTCCCCTACACATCAAGATATTCTTTTCACTCCATCCAATCATATCAAAATTCCACAAATTCTTCCAATCTTTGATCAAGATCCCATTTCTCAAGAATCTTATGGCGATCCCCTCCTTTCAATTTTCATCCAAAATAATTCCCTTCCATCTCAAGAGATAAGTATCCTTCCAAGTTCTTCTTCCACATCATCTAATCAATCCATACCATCTCATGATTCTATTGCATCACAAGAGCATGATAGTTCTTCCATCCTATCTAATGATGTATTACCAACTAATGATCAAGACATGCTTTCTAAAAAATCTCATGATTCCCTTCCTCATCAAGATCAAGATATGCTTCCATTCAAGGATACCCTTTCATCCCATGAAGATGTTTATCCTTCTCATGATCAAGACATGCCTTTCATACCACTTCATCATCCTTTTCCAAGTCAAGATCAAAACACCCCATCACACCTATTCAAGCTATCCATGAACCCCACACCTATAAATTGGGATCCTCCATCTTTATCCATTCCGATTTACTTCCAACACCTATCCTCTCATCCATATCATATCCTCCACAAAATGGACTCACATCTTGTTTCACAAACAATACATATCCCATTAGTAAATGAATGTGTCAAAGTATGAATTACAAAGGAAAAGGATTAGGCCTTCATGAGAAAGGTATCCTAGAACCCCTTTCTGTTCAAAGAAACCCATATCACCACGGCCTTGGTTATACACCTAAGTGTCCTAGTCCATCAAACCTACCATCTATCTTAGGTCCTCATCCTAATCCACCAAAAAATTCATCTATCCTAGGTCTTCATCGTAGTCCATCAAACCTTCCCTCTATCCTAGGTCCATATCCTATTTCTCGAGAACAAAAAAGGCACACATCCTTGATGCCCTTTCAAAATTCTACCCACATTAACTCATCCATAATACCTCCATATCATTCATCTCAATCCACCCCTCCCATTGCTCTTGGAAGAAATTTGGGTGCCAAATATCAAAATCTTCTATATCAAAATTCACATGTATCAAAGGATTCACATGTCTCCTTGAAGAGACATGCAAAAATAAAATAAAATTTGATCCAAAATTAAAAGAAAATTTCAAAAGGTCACAAAGGCCCATCAAAGAAAAAAGGCAATTTTCAAAGACCAAAAAGGTCCATAAATCAAAAAAAAATGCCAAAGGTCACAAAGGCCCACAAAGAAAAAATCAAGGTCAAAAATCATGTGGATTCCTAAAAGTCTCATAGAAGCAATAAAATCTAAATTGGCATCCAAATTTGCTAATCCAAAAGCTTCCTCCAACTTTCCATCTAATAACCTATCACCTTCCAAATCCATTTTTCCTCCATCACTCCACCACCCTTCAAGTTGTGTGCCAATGTTGATCTTTCCATCCTTTCTATCTATCCATCAATAGGCCTTCCAACCTCCTATCCATTATCCAACATTCATCCTCCATCATTCTCCTGTAATCCAAACCTTTGCATAAGTCCTTAGATTCTTCCATCATATCATTAATCTACCAACATTTAGGAGTCTAATTCCCATGGCCATGGTTTATTAGAGGGATATTTGGTTGTGAAACTTGATGCTTAAGTCCTTCCTCCATCTCCCTATCATCCATATCCTATCTTCCATATTCCTCTTGCACTCTACACTTAGGGACAAGTTTCGTCCATCTTATCATTCATGGTCATTATCGTTTCTATGCTCATTCCTTACATTTCCACCTTTGATCTTGACAAGGTTAAGGATCTTATTTAACATCATATATCTTATCCTATAGACTTTATCCATATCTTCCATACCATATCTTTCATCTTATCCATATTCCTTCATTCTTACTAAATACATCCTTTCTTCCTTTCCTTGGCCTTGATGAGGAATAGGGGAAATATACTTGGGCCTTGTGTATGTATCTTATCTAGTTGATATTGATCATCCCATTCATTATTTTTATCCTTGCTTTCTTTGATTCCATATCTCCTAGCTTATCAAAATCTATGTCACCATGACCCTTTGCAACCTTGAATCATATCATGCAAATCATATTTGAACCTAGCTGTAAAACATTATCCAATCCTCATATTTTTTGTCAATCAATCATCAAAACTCATCAATATTATCATACTTAGAGGAAATTAGTGATCCTAAGTACTTATCATCATCATTCCTTATGGAATCAATCATTCCTAGCATCTTAATCAATCAACCATTATCATCTTTTGACAAGAGATATGTTGCTTGTGTGACATGTTTTGCAGTGAATCTTTCATTTTGCTCTATCATTTATCCATGGTTGTATTACCCCTATTGTGGGGCATCTTGTTCCTTCAATCAATCATATCATCTCATTTCATCTTAAATATCCTGAAAAATCCAAAAAAAAGAGAAAAATCCAAAAAAATAAGAGAGAAAAATAAAAAAATAAGAAAATACAAAAATACAAAAAAATAAAAAAAAGTGCAATAAAAACATGTGAAAAACTGGAAACGGGAACTACTTGTGATTTTAAAGCCAACATTTCCATCTATTAGATGCATAACATGGTCATTAATTTTCACCATCATTTTACATCCATTATCATATCATTGCGAGTGGTCATGTCTCACCCTAGCTTGGGGGCAATAAACATCAAACTTAATTGAATGAACAAACAACAGGAAGACAAACAAAACAAAAACAATGACCGAAAGACAACCCAACACAAACATCACCATCAGGAACAACATCGAACATCCATATCATATTAGAAAATCCAAAAACAAGTCAAAAAGTCAGTATCAAAAATCCAAAAACATGAGTCTGTGTCAGTTGAACTACGTGGTCTCTACGTATATAACATAGGCAAGGCTAATCTTTGATCAGCCCCTGAGGCCCCTAGGATAGGTCTTTAAGTTAGGTCTTTGGTCAAAATCTGGAAAATCACAAAAACATTATAAAAATCAGAATGGATGATCTAATTTGAATAAATGATTGAAATACTTTAAGCAAAGGTTGGATATGTTGTACTTTGATCAATTATTATCATTTCTTTAGAGCAACTCGATGATGTATTGAACTAGAGAAGCAAGGAAGGAGAATGGTATTTTCTTTGTTTGGTGTCTATGAATTAATCATAATTACTGTGTGAATTATCATGGGAAATGCTCTACAAAGTATCATGGATGACATTCTAATTCACATAGGAAAGTGGTTAAATCTTGTCTATTTTACGCAATAAATGCTTAGGTCATCTCATTTTAATTATACCTAGATGCTTGTGTTCACTTGCAATATCAAAAATCATGAAAGTAGTACTCAAGTCGTCATGGTCTAAATTATACCATTGATGCTTGTACTCACTTTCAACATTTTTAAAGCTCTATGATGATACAAAGCATAATAAAAGTATTGTTAAGATGCCAATGTTTGCATATAGATTTGCATGGTTAAAGTAGATTGCATATGTATTTAAGGTGTTCCAAGGTTGAAAAATCAATAAACATGACAAAATAATCATCATGTCTCAACTAAATAAGTAGTATACATCATCAAGTCTCAATACATTAATCAATCCTATACTAGGTCATATCAATCAAAGATGATAAACCAGATCAACTGATAATATCTCAATCAGACTGCATCAAGAGGTGGAATCATGTCCAAAGTCTTTGGAAAGTGTTCCCGAGACTGAAGAATTCTAAAATCCTCCTATGATCATAACATATCACAAATCAGCAAGCTTATCAATCAATATCAATCAATCTATCATTGATCCTCGCCTATCATGAGGTCAATCATCAAGCTATCACTGATCCTTTCCTATCATGAGTTCAATCATCAAGCTATCATTGATCCTTGCCTATCATAAGGTCAATCATCAAGCTATCATTGATCCTCACCTATCATGAGGTCAATCATCAAGCTATCATTGAACCTCGCCTATCGTGAGGTCAATATTCATCAAGCTATCATTGAACCTCTCTTATCATGAGGTCAATCATCAATCTTTCATTGATCCTCGCCTATCATGAGGTCAATCATCATCCTATCATCAAATCAAACAATTTGTTGAAGTGATTATCAATCATCAAACACAAGGAGGCAAAATAGGGCATCAATTTAATCAATTTTGCAGAGTCAATCTTTCTTTTTCAGGAGATAAATCATCATTATTGTCAAATCATCATAAAATCTTAAAAATTTGAATTTTTTTGAAAATTCAAAACAATAAAAAATTCATCAATTTATCTCCCAAGGGGGCATGTATTCATCATTACTTGAAAATCAATGTATGGGGCAAGTCTGGAGCATACTGAAAAATTTTCGTTGATACTAGAAACAGGGGCAAAATTTTCTTTGCAGCAATGTGTAAACACATCACTTCAAAGAGGGGCAAAATGTATACACCTAAAAATAGTCTGGTGAATATAATTAATTAAATACGACTTATTTGATTAATTAACCTTTATTTCATCTACTATTAAATAAATAGAAATATTTATTTATATAGTTCATCATAATTCTTCAATCTTTATTCTATTATTTTTGTCTTAATTAAATAAATGAATTTCACTTTGTTTTATTTAATTATCATAATTAAATTCATCTACTTATTAAATAAATAGAAATATTTATTTATAATTCATTCTCTTGTTCTTCAATTCAATTAAATGTGCAACTTCAATAGTTTGTGTTATTTAATTATCACATTATTCAATCTTAATTAATTAAACAAGGTTAAATACTTTATTGTTTAATTATCATATCCCTTCTATATTTATTTAATAAAAAAAATCTACAGTTTGTTTTATTAAATTATTTATCCCCTTTTACTAATTTTAATAAAATCATAAATTATTCAAATAAAGGCATAAATCAATTCCTCTATTTACTCACCTACAAAATTAGATATTCAAATATCCAATTTAATTCAACTGGCATTCACAGGAAGCTTTGGAGACAAATTGGAGACAAATTGGAATTAATCTCTCAAATCTTCTTTCTATCATCTGGCCTGATGTTTTCATGGGGAGAAACCATTCCCATAATCAGCTCAAGCTTCTCAATCTCTCACCATTCAATTCTCCAAATTGAATCCAAGCCTTTGTTGTGCTTCCCCTTCACAAATTGTTGCCGCGAAATATATATATATAGCTTCATTCAACAGGAAAATGATCCAGAATCTTTCATATTTGTGTAAACTTACTTTACATTAATAACAATCAAGCAATCATAGCATCATAGCAATAGCATCTTAGCATCATAACAATAATAGCATCTGTAGAATCAATATCATGGTTGCATCATATTTTTACCATAGCTTCCATCCATCAGGTTTTATGTCAACATAGTTTACAGTAGCATCGATATCATTTAGAAATCACCATATAGAAGTAGATCATTGCATTTAGCATCACTCCATTCTCTAGATTGGAATTTTAACAGTCACATTGCTCACCAAATCTGAGAGCCCTCTGTGATTTAATAAATCTTTGGAGATAGGAAACAATGAGACGCCTTCAAGTTTTATGTGTTTTAAATTAGTGAATTGTTGTTAAATCTTGATATAAATTTTCATTAAGAAGTGTTTTTAGTTGTTTTACTTATTACTTATTCCACACTTACAGTTTTATATTGTAAATGACTAAATATAAGTGATGCTTTATAAATCACTTATTTTAAGTCATTATTTTCCTTTAAATGCAAAAATAAAGACATGTGTCAAAATGACTAAGTCTTGGGAGGAGAAATGGAGAGATATGCTTTGAGTTATGATATGCCAAGAATATTGGGGATGTTGAGGCAGTTTGAAAACATATGCCAAGGTTATAGGAGCTACCTTTGACTCAATTAGAAACATGTGGAGAAAATATAGAGACCTTTACACATCTTGTTGGAGGTTGTTTTAACCTTTTAAAGTACATTTGAGATGATTTAGGCCCATTTTCATGTGCCTTCATGTTTGAAAAAGTCAATTTTGATTTTTTCACCCATTTGGAGCCTCTTTGGAGAAGAATTAGTTGCTAGATTTTGGGATTTATGGAGGCATACAAGTTCAAGAGTTTCTAAATCCTATTTTGGTGCAATTGTTCGAAGATTTGATACATATTTCTTTTGTAACTCATTTTATAAGGAGTTCTTGCTTGCTGCTTTCCAGCTTAGTGACTTTTGGAGTCCATAGTTAGGTTTTTGCAAGATTTGTAACTCAGTCTTGGAGATGGAATACAGTGCAAACCTTGGAGTATTTTGGTGTTAAAAATTTATGCCTCCTTGTTCTTGCAGCTTTGTGCATGTTAGTGATTGATCAAGCTATTTGTGAGATTTTTCATAATTTCCTTTTAGCATTTGTCTCATAGTTTATGCCTTTTCTACAATTAGAGAATCAATGCAGGTTGTTGATTGTGTCATAAGATTTCTTATAGTTTCCAATTGTGAAGTTTGTCTTCCTTTTGTTAATTACTGTGATTGACCTTTTGGTGAAATATTTATGCAAAGATTCACTATAATAGGTTGTGCAAACATAGTTTCCATTTGTTGAAACCAAGTGTTAATTTATGTTTCTCATTATCCATCTTAAGTTTGGTGTATCATCACAGGGTTAAGTTTCATTTCAAGTACTCTTTCTTCCCATTTTCTTAAAAATCAGTAGTTTTAGGTGATACCATAGGAAGCCGGCCTTCTTCGGAGGTTGACCTTTTTTTCACAAGTTACCTACAACTTTAGAGGTTTTCCCATGTTACACTGAAATGTTGAATTTCATATTCAATAGGGTGCAATTTCAATAAATAAAAATAATATGGATAGAGAACAAGGTATCAATAGTTGAGTTTCAATAACTTAGTTGGATATTGTTGTGTTAATATGTCAATTTGCATCTCTTGTGTTGAGTTGTTTATTGATGCATAGGATGAGTAAATAGAGCTCAAATATTTTGATTATAAGATGACCGTTTATGTGCATGAATAAATAGTAGAAGGATGTAGATGAACTCAATTCATCTAACTTTATGCCTCTTCGTAGGAATTCCTATTGAATCTCTAATATTAGGTGCTTGAGACTTCCCTATATCTTTTACCTTTCATTGCCTTTCCTCTTCACTGTTAGACTCGTCTCCTTTTTCCTTATTTGCATTTATGGCTTCAGCTTCTAATTCATCCCATGTTTTACCTTCCTCCTCTTTAGAATCTTCTTCTTCTTTTCCATCCTCCTTTGACTCCACAAGAGATTCATCTTCTGAACCTTCCTCATCTAATTATGATTCCTCTTCTACATCAGAGGGTTCATATCCTTGATTTGACTCTTCTAAATTATTAGAATTAGAATCACTAGCTTCCATATTCAAAAATTCCCAACCAACATCTTCAATAAATTTATCTGGATCATCAGTAATAGTCTTTGAAATTGGCCGCCAGTTCAAGCTCATTCTGCTTTTATAACACTTTATATCCATGGATTTCAGCCATTCCTTGATGCCATCAAGTGAAGATTGAGGAATGGCATCAATGAAGAGTACATCTTGCTTGAAGTCTTTGAAAATAATAGCCATATCAAATGCCTTTTTCCCAAGTCATACTCTCTCAAGGTTAACAATCTCAATCTCACTAATAGTGATTACTAAGAAAGGTAATTCCACCAACTCTACCAAATAGTTTACCGTAGGAACAATAAAAGTAGAGGCTTTGAAAGGAACTCCATGAAAACCAAGCTCTCTAAATGGTATATCAAACTCTAGTTCAAAATATTTTAGATGACGCTGCTCCCATAGCTCTCTTACTCGCTTGAAAAATCCTTGATACTTTGTATTGATTTTATTTTTCTTGTCCCTCTCTTATTGTTCTTCCTCTATTTCATGGGATCGCCCACATTAACCTTCTTCTCCCTGTTTTGGACCAAATCCATTACCTCCACTGAAACTAGGCATCCTTGGTCTTCTTGGTTCCCCACTTATTTGATATGGTTATGCAAATATGAAAATGAGGCAAAATGTGAGTCTCCTTCTCCCTTGTTTGGAAGAATGCATGCTTAATGATGGGTATGTTGCATGACTCTCCTGCTTCCTGCTCTCGTAGTTTAAATACCAAAGATCCAGTGTGGTGGACCTCAGTTCAGTCATCTTTCTTCCTCTTTACGAAAGGTTGGCGTCCCACACATCACTTGACCCTAGTGGCTTGTTTTTGAAAGCTGAGTTTCTCTTGAGTCACCGGTGTAGCTCTCTCTTCCTTTTCAAACTCTTTCATTACTTTCTGAGATCATCTCTGATTTGAATCACCCTTGCATCTAAAGGAAATTTCCTTAACATAAATATTGCTAGGAATTTCCAATGTTTCAAATTATGGTTGGCATTAAATCTGGTACCTGCAACATTGAAAATTATCCTTATATAAGAATTCCCTCCATCTTGTTGGCTTGTAACACTCTTGATGGTGGCTACATGAAATATGATTCTAATTCCTCTTCTACATTAGAGGGTTTGTATCCTTGATTTGACTCTTTTGAATTATCAAAATCAGAATCACTAGCTTCCATATTCAAAAATTCCCAACCAACATCTTCAATAAATTTATCTGGATCATCAGTAATAGTCTTCAAAATTGTTCGCCAGTTCAAGTTCATTATGCTTTCATATTACTTTATATCCATGGAGTTCAACCATTCCTTGATGCCTTCAAGTGAAGATTCAGGAATGGCGTAAATGTGGAGTACATCCCGCTTGAAGTCTTTGAAAACAATAGCCATATCAAATGCCTTTTTCCCAAGTCCTGATGTATCAAGGTTAACAATCTCAATCTCACTAATAGCGATTACTAAGAAAGGTAATTCCACCAACTCTGCTAAATAGTTTACTGTAGGAACAATAAAAGTAGAGACTTTGAAAGGAACTCCATGAAAAAAAGGCTCTCTAAATGGTATATCAAACTCTAGTTCAAAATATTTTAGATGAGGTTGCTCCCATAGCTCTCTTACTCGCTTAACAAATCCTTGAAACTATGTATTGATTTTATTTTTCCTATCTCTCTCTTGTTGTTCTTCCTCAATTTCATCAGTATCATACATTGACCTTTTTGACCCTCCTAAAGTTTGGAACACATCCATTACATCCATATAAAATTGGACATTCTTGGCCTTCTTGGTTCCCATGCCGTGATATGGTTATGCAAATGAAAATAAAGCAAAGTAATCATCTCCTTCTCCGCTGGATGGAAGAATGCATGCTTAATGTTTTGATACATGATATCAGCTCTCTCTTCTACTCTCATGGTTGAATACCAAAATCTAGTATGGTGGGCCTCCAGAGTTCCAGTCATCTTTCTTCCTCTTCAACCAAATGTTGGCCTAATCCACACGTCTGCTAGCCTAATTGACTTTGTTTTTGAAAGTTGAAGTTTCTCCTAAGTCACTAGTGTAGCTCTTTTTGCCTTTTCAGACTCTTTCATTGCTATAGATCATCTCTAGGATTTAATCATTTGTACCACATGGTTCATGTGCTTTGAATCCTTTCATCTAAAGGAAATTTCCTTAACATAAATACTGCTAGGGAATTTCATTGTTGCCATTATGGTTGGCATTAAAGTCGGTACCTACAACATTGAAAATTATCCTTATATAAGAATTCCCTCCATCTTGTTGGCTTGTAACACTCTTGATGGTGGCTACATGAAATTTGATTTTGACTCCTCTTCTACATTAGAGGATTCATATCCTTGATCTGACTCTTTTGAATTATCAGAATCAGAATCACAGTTTACATATTCAAAAATTCCCAACCAACATCTTCAATAAATTTATCTGGATCATCAGTAATAGTCTTCAAAATTGGCCACCAATTCAAGTTCATTCTACTTTCATAATACTTTATATCCATGCAGTTCATCCATTCCTTGATTCCATCAAGTGAATATTGAGGAATGGCGTCAATGCAGAGTACATACCACTTGAAGTCTTTGAAAACAATAGCCATATCAAATTCCTTTTTCCCAAGTCCTACTCTCTCAAGGTTAACAATCTCAATCTCACTAATGGTGATTACTAAGAAAGGTAATTCCACCAACTCTACCAAATAGTTTACCTTAGGAAAAATAAAAGTAGAGGCTTTGAAAGGAACTCCATGAAAACCAAGCTCTCTAAATGGTATATCAAACTCTAGTTCAAAATCTCTTAGATGAGGTTGCTCCCATAGCTCTCTTATTCACTTGACAAATCCTTGAAACTTTGTATTGGTTTTATTTTTCCTATCACTCTCTTATTGTTCTTCCTCAATTTCATCAGGATCATACATTGACCTTATTTCCCCTCCTAAAGTTTGGACCACATCCATTACCTACACATAAAACTGGGCATCCAAGTGGTCTTCTTGGTTCCCACGCCTTGATATGGTTATGCAAATGAAAATGAAGCAAAGTAATCATATCCTTCTCCACTAGCTGGAAGAATGCATGCTTATTTTTTTGATACATGATATCAGCTCTCTCTTCCGCTCTCATGGTTGAATACCGAAATCCAGTATGGTGGGCCTCCAAAGTTCCAGTCATCTTTCTTCCTCTTTGATGCAGACCCAAAAGGCCCAAAATCATTCAAAGTGACAAAATGCTTCAAGAGACATCTAACAAGATTAAAATGACTTATTAGAGCAATTCAAAAATTTCCCAAAGTTTGACAACAATCAGAAGTAGATTTTCCCTCTTTCACCCTTCAATCCTAGTAGTAGTGCAAACCTAGTTTTTGGCCCTTAACTCCCACACTTTCCAAAACACTTGACAAAAAAAAGGTGGATTCAGATACCCATTTTAGAGTTATAAAACATATCTCTTAACCAGACACAAGCCCTTTGGACCAAACTCCTGAAATCACCACTCCTACACTGACCTAATTAGGTTGATTATGCCTAAATTACAAAGCAACCCACCTTTAAACTTATCACAGACAAATGAAACCTTGGGGTAGCATTTATCATGCCTTCAAACCTCTAAATCCACAATTAACTCCTAGGGTTGACCCCTCTAACTTAGAAAACTACAAAACCCTTGATTTCTAGCCAAACTAAGAGGGTTAAATATTGAAAGTCCCACTTGCACAACTCCCTTGATCATGCCACCGACTCAAAAACTTGTATTTTGACCCCAATATTCTTAAAATTTGAAGAAATTCCCCCACTCATTTTTTTTAACAAACCCTAGGCCCAAACCACCATTTTTCATGTATTTTCCTTAATAAAATCAACAAAACGGCAGCCTTATCTCTCTTTTTCCTCCTCCAAAACTCTAATCATACATCATACCTCCTATTTAGAATCCCTAGGGCCCATTACACTTGCTACAGTAGTCACAGTCGGTGTAAGGTCCCTTAAAACATGGTTTTTGGTTATAAAACCCCAAACAGGGTGTTCTCGGTCTGCTACAAGAAAATTGAGATTTATAACACAAATCTCTATTAAATTCCTTCAAACTTGAAGCAAAAGAATGCTAACATATTCCTCAAAAAAATACGAATGATTTCATTACAAATTCTAGTTGTACGGGTTCGTACAAATCTGCAAAATGACAAGGAAACTCAGAAATGAATGAAGAACACAAAGATTTCTTATTGCCAATCCTTCAAATCTTCAAGCCAACCTTACAAACAAGTTGTTATGCCTTTTTAAAGGCTTCTCGATGTCCAAAAAATGACCAACTTCCTTACAACTGAAATTTAAACCTCTAATGACCGTTGGAGGCCAAAATTACACCTTTTACACAATTGTATAACAACACCATTACTTATATTGTAATGTTTGCACTCCTTGACCCTCCTAATCACTTGACCTATTACAAATAGTCTAATGAGACCTTCTTCAACTAAGAAAATATGAATTACTCAAGAAAACATCATTCTATCTACCTTGACACCTCTTAATAACTTTGACAACTCCTTTCCACATGATTTGCAAACATTACAAGATGAACACAAAATCCCTCAAAGTTAATCAATTACATAAGGATGGTCACATTGAACCTTATTAAGACTCAAGAACTCAACTCAAACATCCTAACACACCTTGCCTATCAGACACTTAATGAATAAACATAGAAAATATTGGTGCTCCAGAACCATACACACCACCATGAAAAAAAACTCATGTCTCATGAGTAAAGTTTTGTCTTGCTCCAAGCTCTTCTCCACAAATCCCATGTTGACCTGTACCTCCTCTTGTCTAACTTGGACAATGAAAGCTTGCAGTCCACTTTGCCTTCTGGCCTTTGTATGCATGTGGTCTTTCCCCCTTCTCTGAAATAAGATTAGTGGGTGGTTTTTCATCTGCCCTTAGACCAAAACAAGTGAATTTCCTCACTTTCATGCCTCTAAACCAGCCCTTACCAATGCTTCTCTGAATTACCTTGTCTTCTACTACCATTTCTGATTGGCACTTATCCCTAATCTCTTTGCCTTTCATGACTGATGCAGGCCCTATTCCAACCATCTTTTTCCCTGTCCAAGCAACATATCTTCCCTCATGGATCTATCCTTGTTTGTGCACTTGTTCCACTCCATTCTGACCTTTGAATGTAGGCATCAAACCCATTTCCCTTGCTTGTGCAGTCCCATTCATCACTGTATTCTCAAATTTTAGAGCCTTTCCTCTATCTAAACTTGATTTTCCTTCCACTCCATGGGTTGTTATAGGACACACCACTATCCCAATCAAGATCTCTTCCATTTTCCTAATCCCTTCTTGTTGTGTTATCAACAACTCACCATTAACCTTTCTTAAATCATCCTTCTCCATGGGCTTCACATCATTTTTCCCCTCCAATTGAGCATCAACCTTTTTAAACCCTTTTTCCATCTTCTCAATAGGTTCATCAGCATTCAATACCACTATCTTAGCACCATAATCCTGCTCCAAATCAAAGAACATGTTGTCCTTGTTGTCCTCAAGCCTTATAGGCTCCTTTTTTCCAAAAATCACAACCTTGGTTTTGCCTTTATCTCTTGCACTACTATGCAAAGGAGTCAACTTGAAACTCTTATCATCCTTCCAAATTGTATAGGTGTTTCTCCAACCATCATACATGGACCTTCTATCAAATTTCCATGGTCTCCCCAATAGCAAATGGCAACAATCCATTGGCAATATATCACATAAAACTCTATCCTTGTACTCCCCAATCTGGAAATCCACATAGGCTTGCTCATTCACCACTAAGGTTTGACTATCATTCACCCAAGAAAAATTGTAAGGTTCTACATGAGGTATCTTTTCTAGATTTAACTTGTCTACCATCTCCCTAGATACCATATTGTCTTGAGAAATTGGATCAATAACAACTTGAAACACTTTACCTTTGCATTTGCATGAGGTTCTGAAGAGACTCCTTCTTTGGCTCATATCTTCCTCTTTAGGTGCTTGCAACAATGTCCTCATCATGAGTGCTTCTCCCACCTCTGGATCTGTAGGTCTGCTTGAAATTTCACATTCTTCTTCTTGGATAAATTGTGTTCTTCTTTCACTCCTATCACCACTTGAAATTGAACCTTGGTTTTGAGGACACTTGAAAGTTGGGTGTCCAAATTCATTGCACCTATAACACCTTCCTGCAAACTCATTGAAATCTCTCCTTTGTTTGAAATTAGTTCTTCCACCTCTCCATCCCCCTCTTACTTTAGGCACTTGGTCTTTGCTCCTATCAGCATTTTCAAGGTCTTCCTTGGTCTGCCTTGATGTTGAAGTGGTGCCTCTACCCCTAGAGGTGTTGCCTCTTCCTCTTGTTGCCTTCTCTTGTCTCCTCTTTAGTTTTTCTTCTACCCTCATTGCTATTTGAAAGCATCGTTCAACTGATTTAGGTACCAACAAGCCGATCTCATCTTGAATGCTATACTTCAAGCCATTCAAGTACCTAGCAACTATTTCTTCCTCATCTTCTTCATGTTTAGTTCTTATGCTTACCCTATAAAATTCTTCAGTATATGATTGCACCTCTAAATCCTTTTGTGTAAGATTTTGTAACCTCTTAAGCAACTAAACATTATAATCACAAGGAATGAATTTACCTTTTAGTTTGGCCTTCATCCTCTCCCAAGAAGTGATCTTTCTCTTTCCTTGTCTCTCCCTTTCTTCTTGCACAAAACTCCACCACAACAAAGCATGTCCTTTCAGTTTTGTTTTTTCCTTCTTCACCTTGTGCTCTTCATCAATCTCTTCACTCTCAAAGTACTTCTCCAAAGCCCCTATCCAATCCAAGAGCTCTTCATTGTCAAGTTTTCCTCCATACATAGGCACATCCATTTTTCCATGTCCATCTTTCTTCATAGCCTTCAAAAGCTTCACCATTCTCACATCATCTAGATCCATCTCTTCCTCTTCACTGGAAGTCTCCTCTTCTTCAATTTCACTTTAATCCTCTTCCACTCTTTTCTTTGCCTACCAAACAACCATCTCTCTTTTCAAGGATTCTATCTATTTATCCTACTCATCCATTCTCCTCACAACTAAATCTCCTTTAGGAGGCATCTTGACAATCTTGCCTCTTCACCTCCCTGTAAAACCAATTCAAAACACCAACACAAGATCTACAACTATGCTATGATACCACTCTGATGTAGACCCAGAAGGCCCAAACTCATTCAAAGTGACAACCTACCTTCAAGAGGTATCTAACAAGATTAAAATGACTTATTAGAGAAATTCAAACATTTCCCAAAGTTTGACAACAATCAGAAGTAGATTTTCCCCGTTTCACCTTGCAATCCTAGTAGTAGTGCAAACATAGTTTTTGGCCCTTCACTCCCACACTTTCCAAAACACCTGACAAAAAGAAGGTGGATTTAGATACCCATTTCAGATTTATAAACCATATCTTTTAACCAGACACAAATCCTTTGGACCAAACTCCTGAAATCACCACTCCTACGCTGACCTAATTAGGTTGATTAGGCCTAAATTACAAAGCAAACCACCTTTAAAATTATCACAAAAAATTGAAACCTTGGGGCAGCATTTCTCATGCCTTCAAACCTCTAAATCCACAATTAACTCCCAATGTTGACCCCTCTAACTTATCAAACTACAAAACCCTTGATTTCTAGCCAAACCAAGAGGGTTTATTGAAAGTCCCACTTGCATAACTCCCCTGATCATACCACCAACTCAGAAACTTGTATTTTGACCCCAATATGCTTAAAATTTGAAGAAATTCTCCCACTCACATTGATTTTAACAAACCCTAGGCCCAAACCCACCA